>JAGKTI010000973.1:0-32087 GCA_018397915.1 Birgus latro | reverse complement strand
GGTTGATAAGTGTAAGAACTGAGTTTTTGATGCATTAAAAATAACAAGATTATTTTTACCCCAATCAGAGATACGAGCCAAGTCAGACATTAGGTGTGCCATAGCCTCATCCCTTGCTTGTTGAAGTAACTGCTGAGATGGACGCTGCAGAAACCGAATGGAAAGGTGAAGGGTGGAATCACCAGCACATGAGTGGACAGGGCCAGATGCACAGCTCAGAAAGTCACTGGTGAATAAAAGGAAGAGAGTTGGTGATAGGACAGAGCCCTGAGGAACACCACTGTTGATAGGTCTAGGAGAAGAACGATGGCCGTCTACAACAGCGGCTATAGAACGACCAGAAAGGAAGCTAGAGATGAAGGCACAGACAGAAGGATAGAAACCGTAGGAGGGCAGTTTGGAAATTAAAGATTTATGCCAGACTCGATCGAAAGCCTTTGAGATGTCAAGTACAATGGCAAAGCCTTCGCCAAAGTCCCGAAAGGAGGATGACCAGGAGTCTGAAAGGTAGGTGAGAAGATCGTCAGTGGAGCGTCCCTGACGGAACCCATACTGACGATCAGAAAGAAGGTTGTGACAGGAAAGATGCTTTAAAATTTTTCTGTTAAGAATTGACTCGAAAACTTTTGAGACACAGGATGTTAAAGCAATTGAACGATAGTTAGAGGGTTGGGAATGGTCACCCTTCTTTGGGACTGGCTGAATGAGAGCAAACTTCCAGCAAGAATGAAAGGTACAAAGTTGAAAGACAAAGGCGAAAGAGTTAACCTAGGCATGGTGTAAGCACAGAAGCACAGTTTTTGAGGACAACAGGAGGGACTCCATCAGGCCCATATGCCTTGTTAGTATTGAGGCCAGTGATGACAGAAAATACATCAGCTGAAGAAATTTTAATGTCAGTCAAGAGGAAGTCAGAGGGGGGAGGTGATGGAGGAATAGCACCGGAATCGTCTAAGGTGGAATTGGAGGAGAAAGTCTGAGCGAAGAGATCTGCTTTATCAATAGAAGAAATAGCTACAGAGCCATCAGAGGGAGAAATAGCACAGGAATCGTCTAAGGTGGAATTGGAGGAGAATGTCTGAGTGAAGAGATCTGCTTTTTCAGTAGAAGAAATAGCTATAGAGCCATCAGAGTAGAAAAGAGGAGGGAAGGATGATGAGGTAAAGTTGTTAGAAAGGTTTTTGGCAAGGTGCCAGAAGGAGCGAGAAGAATTCGAGTTGGAGAGCTGAGAACATTTACCACAGATGAAATTATTTTTAGCAAAGCGAAGAACAGACTTAGCACGATTCCGGGAAGAAATATATAAAAGATGTGATTCAGGGGTGGGTTGGCTCCGGTACCTTATAGGCCGGACAGCATTAGAACAAGCGTGTAAGGTAATATACGTGTGAGACTAGTTAGTCTGTATTTGAGCCCCATCCCTTGTCTGCATGCTCTAGCCCGGTCCCGAAGAAAAGAACCCAAGCACATGCCTGTATCTGAAACCAAGTAGTTGGACTCAGAATACGCTGCATAACAAGTATTATGCATTATCACTGACTGAAACCTTCTGGATACTCAGCCGTCACTTCTTAGACCGACCGTTCTGTACAGTACCTCTAACCCTATCCATTCATACGCTGATGATTCCCCTCTCCACCTTTCCATTCAGTTCCCGCAACATCCATCTCAGCAGTTACTTCAACAAACAAGGCATAACGCTATGGCACACCTATTCTATCTATCTGTTATGCTCTGTGTTTTAGGGGTAACTTCTTGCTCCTAAAACACAGACGGGAGTCTAGGGTTCTTTAGTTCAGGACCGGGCAAGAGCATGCAGCAATGGAACAGGGCATAAACAGAAGCTAACCAGTCTTACACGTATATTACCATAAATCGACATACAATATTACACATTACATGTGGCACCTTCAAACATTTAAGATACATTCAAGGGCAACACACAATAATAGCACAGGTTCACCTGAGGGGTTTTAAGTATCATAAACACTGAATGTCTGTGCTGGGGTAACACACAATTTATCACAAGCTCACAAACACTTAGCCTCTATACAAGGGGAGCACACAGTTTAACGCTAGTTGACAGGGGGAGTTGATCTCAGGAATGCTGAACCTCGGTATGTGGAAAACACACAGTTTGTCACAAGTTCCCAAGGGGGAGTTGGCCTTAAGAATGCTGAACCTCGGTATATGGGAAACACACAATTTAACACAAGTTCACTGGGGGGCTTGGTCTTGGGAATACGGGACCTCGGGACATAGAGAACACACACAGTTTAGCACAAGTTTATCAGGGGGAATGGGGCTTAGAAATACTAAATCTGGGTACAAGAGTAACACACAATTTAGCACGAGTTCACAAGGGGAGTTAGTCGTGGAAACACTGAATCTCTATACAGGGGCTTTACACCGTTTGGCACAAGTTTACACAGGGAGGTTCAGGGAGGCGGCCAGGTGTGAGGGGTAGGCTGATAATTCTACAAGCACTTAAGGACAACTTACATTCTAGCATAGTTCACACTGGGAGGTTCAGGTGGTGGCCAAGAGTGGGAGGAAGGCCGTCAGGGGTGTGCTTCCAGGCTGAGTGGCGGGTTGTCCGACATGGGCGGCGGGACGGTGTAGTGGGTGGCCCTCTCGAGTCTCTCCTAGTGGGGCCCTCGGGAGTGGGGTGGCCCTCAGGACTGGGGCCAAACAAGGCGAGGAGGCAGGGAGCTCTGCGCCGGCCCTTGGAGGTATTGGGCATCCTGCAGGAGGGTCCAGGCTACTCCTGGCCCAGGGTCGGTGGCGCACCCCTCGGTGGCTTGGGGCTGCGGGCTCGTAGGGGTGGGGAGGCTGTCAGGGTCCACCTGCAGCAGCTTGGTCCCAGGGAGTCCGTCAGTGTCTTGGGGCATTGAGGGGATGGCTGCACCAACAGGATACCCAGGCTCATGACAGGTCCGCTCCAGATGTCCTGCCACAGTGACCCTGTAGGGGAGCAATTTCCGTCCCGGGTGGTGTGGGGGGAGGACGAGGGACGTCTCGGTTTGGCCTCTGAAGGGGTGGGCCGAGCCAAGGACGTGTCCCTTGGTGGGAGCCTCCATGGTAGTGGAGGAGGGAGAACCAGTGGTCTCTCCCTCGGCGTGGCAGGTCCGGTGGATGCTGCTGGAACTCCACTCCAGGGGAGTGGAAGCAGGTCTGGGAGAAGCACCTTCCACCTGACAAGTCCGGAGGATGTTGCCAAGACTCTCGGGCTGGAGAGTGGGGGTAGGAAGTTCGGCGGACGTTCCTCCTGCCCACTAAGTCTGATGGACGTTGCCTGGGAGCCACTCGTCCTGGTGGCAGCAGGGTGGAGAGATCCGGTGGATGCCCCTGCTCCTGTAGGTCCGGTGGACGCTACCACGGCCCTGCTGCCGGGGGAAAGACGCAGCCAAGGAGTATCTGGTGGATGCCTCCTCTAAGGCAGGCCTGGTGGACGCTACTCAGGTTCTGCTCCCTTCTCTGGGATGTTAGGCAGGGGAGATCCAGTGGACGCTTGCATGGCAGCTAGTCTCGTGGATGTAGCCGTGTCCCTGCTCCCGTAGGTGGGTGGCAGAAGAGGGATAACAGGTGGTCGCTCCCTCTGCAGTAAGTCTGGTGGACGTTACTGTGCCGCTGCTCTCCTCAGGGTTTGTAAGACTAGGAAGACCGGTGTTCGCTCCTCCTTGTTGTACAGATCTGGTGAACACTGCCGAGGGCCTACGTGGGAATGTCTTCAGACTAGTCCCACCCAGAGTCTGGCGAATTCTGCCCTGGCGGGAGAGTAATCTACCTGGGCTGCTTGCTTCCTATTGGTCTGGTTGGGCAGAAGAGGGACATAAGGTAGCGGAGGACGTGGGCTAGTGTGGCTCGGAAGTTTGGGTTACCTCCCCATGGTGTCCTCATAGGGTTGTGGTCACCTCCCCGTGGTCTCCTCGTAGGGTGGGGGTCTCATCGTTGGTGGGGCCTCCTTGGTGGGTGCGTTTTTCACTATCCATCTATCTGTCTGTCTGTATCTCCACTCCACCAACATGTGGTGCTCTGCAGAGATTGTATGTAAGGTGAGAAGTGCTGCTTAGTGTGAATGTTGTGTGTTGGAGTGGCTTTGGATGTGTGTATAGTCTGTGAACCAAGTGTAATCGGCCCGCCTTAAGCCGACCGGGTGCAAGCATACTAATGTGCGACACTGGTTCAACCACAGCACTTCTTGTGTCCGCCAAAGTGTCTGACTTGGCTGGTAACTATGACTGGGGAAAAAATAATCTTGTTTTTAAGGCATCAAAGACTCAGTTCTTACACCTATCAACCCGACAAAATCTTCCACAGAAGTGCCGACTAATGTTTAATAATATCCAGCTCAATCCTGCATCATCCTTAAACATACTTGGGTTTCATACTCTCGGGATTTATCTTGGAAAGATCATATTACATCTCTTGTAAAATCTGATTCCAAGAGATTAGGTGTGCTGTGCTAAGCCGACTCCATACCTCCTTTACCCCTTCACAGTTGTTGACTTGATACACGGGTTTTATTCGCCCCTGTGTAGAGTACAACTCTCACGTGTGGGGAGGCTTCCCACATACAGCTCTTCTCAATGGAGTGGAGTCAAAGGCTATTCATCTCACTAACTCTCCTTCTCTTACTGGCCCTCTTCAACCTCTGTCTCTTCACCGCACTGTTGCACCTTTACCTCCTTTCTGTCGCTACTTCAATGGTCATGCCCCTCTGAACTGTTGCTTGCATCCCTCCACCTCTACAACGAGCGCATAGCACCCGTTTAACAACAAACTTTCATCCCTTTTCTGTCCAACTCTCTAGTCCAAGAGTTAACCGTTACTCCCAGTTCTTCATTTATGCAATAGGTCAACTCTGGAATAGTCTCCCTCTGTCTGTATTTCCTACTTCCTATGAGCTCCAGTCTTTCAAACGCAGTGTGTCCAGGCATATCAGAATGAACGGATTTTGAATCTGGCTCACTTTTGAAATGTTTTTGTTTTTTTCTTCGAAGGAACGGTTTACGGGCTCCTGGCCTTTGGTACCTTCTTCCTTGGAAAAAAATAAAACATGACAAACCTTTCATGATAGACTTACAGATAATCTGGCAAGCATACCAGTTTTATGACATTCACCGTCCTTGGCTCACTGATCATTGGACATCGGCATTTCTTGTCAACGGATCCTTGTTAACTACTCACTACAAGGACGCAATATTGTAGTTTATTCTTTATTCCCCCACACCATATTATGTAAGTTTTAAAGGTACGATAGTAATGGAGGTGCTAGTGAAGGCAAAAGCCAATCCCTCTAAGAGCATGTCTCAAGCAGACCAAAATTGTCTGGATGTGGAGAGAGAAAAAAATAGTATCTGTAATACTTACCCTGACCGGAGACCATGGGAGGGGTGGGGCAACACCCACCCCATGGAGGAGCCACAGACAGGGTGTTGAAGCATTTACCCCAGGAGGAGACCACAGGGAGGCGCATAGGGCGCACAGAGGCCCCGAGTTAGACGGGCCTAGGTCCCCCACTACCTTGCACCCCTCTTACCGTCAACGGAACCAACCTGAGGAATGCAGCCCCGCCAGACTATTGTCCAGCCGGGCCAGCACTTACCAGGATCAGGGTGGAACTTGTGATACCACAGTCCCAAGTAGGCAGTAGCACTGCGACCAACATCCACGTCGGGGAAAAGTCGGCCACTGTACGCTTCTCAGCTACTACCTCCTGCAGGACCGTGGTGATGGCCACCATCTGCACCGGGGAAGGGTCGGCTACCGTACGCCCTTCACCTGCAGCCTCCACTGGGAACAGCACCTCGACAACGGCCACCGTCCGCATCGGGGAGAGGATGGCCACCGTATGCCTCTCAGCTGTAACCCCAGAGATGGGCAGAACCACAGCGCCGACCACTGTGCATGCTGGGGAAGGATCAGCCAATGTCCGTCCTTTGTCTGCCACCTCCACAGGGAGCAGGACCGCAGTAACGGCCACCGTCCATTCCGGGGAAGGGTCGGCCACCGTACACCCTTCACCTGCTGTCCCAGGGACTAGTGGAACTGTGCCCAGCAGCCAGCGCCCCGACAAATGCCCCTCACTGTCGGACTCCCAGAGGAAGAGACACCACAGGCAGTCCCTGATGGCAACTCAGCCTGAGAGAGAGCGCAGCCCTCGGCCACCCAAGGGCGCCCCTGGGGCTTGACCTTCCCAGTCCCATTGGCCGGCGGTCCACCTCCAGGCGCGGGCGTAGACAAGTGCACCTGCTCGCTCTATTCGGCCCCAGTCCCAAGGGCCAAACTCCCCACCGAGGCCCCACTAACGAAAGGCCTCTCTCCACGCCTCCCAGCAGCCTACTCCAGATGATCCAGCCCCTGGCACTGGTCCTGTGCCTCCTGCGGGAAGGCATACCTGACGAGACCCCTCCCACACCTGGATGACACCTGTGTGCAGCCCAAGTCTTCAGTATCCCAAACCAGAGTCCTTCTGTCTTGATTGTGCCCTTAACCTGTATAATGTACTGTGTGAATATTGTATTAATATTGGGTTCGGTGTTGTGTTGAAGTTAAGGCAATACAGTATACGCGTAAGGTTGGCTGACCTGAGTTTTTATGCCCTGTTCCTCTAGTTGTATGCACTAGACCCAGTCTAGAAGAGAATCCCAAATCAGTCACTCATGATCAAAGGACAAGGAGTTGGACTTGAACACAAAGCATAACACTGGTGGCTAGCGGTTCTTGATCCGGTCAGCAGCAACGAGGAACATAAGGGAAAGTTTAGCAAAATGGCGGCCAAACCGCATGTGCAGTTGCCACAGGAGACGTCCCCATTTCCAGATGCCTCCAGACCCCCCTCCCAGCCACTCTGCACGTGCACACCCTCACTCCCTCCCTCACCCAGTCCCCCCCCTGCCATGTCTTCCACCCCCTGTCCCCTACCCCCCTAACCCCCCCACTCCTTCACACCCCACCTTCCCCACAACCATCGCCTCTGCCTTGACCATCCCCCCTCAGCATGAGGTCAGGTTACACCTGAACAGACCTCCCAGAACCTCTGTCCTGTTCGCCTCTAACCTGCCAACCTGGAACCCTCTCCTCCTGCTTACTCTCCCCCACCTTCCTCCCCCTTCACCTCAGATCAGTATGTGTCACCAACATCTCCACCACCCCACTCACCCTTCCCAAAGGAATAGTGGTGAGATGGAGGAAACCGAGCCATGTGCACCCCTCTTCCTTCCCTGCCACCGTACCCCTCCTACCCAAACAACTCTCACCTCACCAGCCTGACAGCCTCCGATGCCTCCTCCTGGACTTCCAAGACCTTTTTGCGTCAGGACCCGCAGACATTGGCCACACCACATACCTGACACACGAAATCCACAGCACAGGACCACCGACTCGCCAACCATCACGGCGGAAAACCCCCAAACAATGGGCTGAGGCAGACTGGCAGGTCCAGGTAATGCCTGATGCCTGTTTCATATCACCCTCCACCAGCCCGTGGTCCTCTCCAGTCGTTCTGGTAAAAAAGAAAGATGGCATCATGTGCTTGTGTGTGGACTATAGACAACTGAATGACGTGATCACATAGGACGCCATTCCCCTACCCAGGATAGACGACTCCCCTGACTCCCTATATGGAGCATCCTGGTTCTCCACCTTGGACCTGCAATCAGGATACTGGCAAGTCCCCATACACCCAGAGGACAGGGGGAAAACAGCCTTCTTGACCAGTAATGGGAAACACTATGAATTCATCGTCCTCCCATTTGGAGTCTGCAACGCTCCCGCTACGTTTTCCCAACTATAGGAGTCAGTCTGCAGTGGTCTCACCTGGGAAATCTGCCTGGCGTACCTGGACGACGTAATCATTTTTAGCCAGACATGGGCTAACCACCTCCAGTGCCTCAGGAAAGTCTTCCTAAGCATCTGCTAGCTGGGGCTTAAGCTCAGACCATCAAAGTGCATCCTGGCTGAATGGTCCGTCTCCTTCCTGGGGCACATCATCTCGAAGGAAGGCATAGCACCCGACCCTGACAAGCTGTGTGCTATCGCAGACCTCCCCCTGCCATGAGATGTCCATGAAATATACGCCTTTTTCAGGCTGACATCTTACTACCGGCGCCTCGTAAAAGGGTTTGCCAACATCGCAAAGCCCCTCCACAACATGACTAGAAAGGGTGAGCTCTTCACCTAGACCAACGATCGGGTCACAGCATTCCACACCCTCAAAACCAACTCATCACCGCCCCGATCGTCGCATTCCCTGATTACACCCTACCTTTCCACCTATACACTCACGTATCTCTAGTGGCGATCGGCACCGTCCTCGCCCAGGTCCAAGAAGAGTGGGAACACATCATCGCCTGCACCATCCACACCCTCAACCAAGCCAAGAAGAACTACACCACCACCAGGCGAGAAAGCCTAGGCATCATATAGGCATTGGAGCACTTCTGAGCCTACCTTTTGGGCACACAAGTCGCCATTATAACCGACCACCAGTCGCTCTAATGGCTACGCCAGTCTAACACCCACAATGCCCAGCTGATCAGGTGGACAGAAACTCTCGAGGAGTTCGACTACATGATCTATCAACCCGGCAAATTGTACACCAATGCCGACACCTTGTTCCAACTACCAATCAACTCCATCAATGCCGAACTCAACCTCCTACATCAGTGGCACAACAAATATTGCCCCCACTGGATACTGCCTCAGGTATTCTCTAAGCTCCACCAGCATGGTGATCACCTGCTCACCCAGTCCAGACATATAGTGCTCAAACCCTGAAACTGCCCTCGATGCAATGACCTACCTGCACTTGGACAACGGCATTCATCTTAGCACCAAGAAAATATTATAAGTATTCAACAACACCTATTGGACGCCTGGCCCCTCCAACCTGGCCAAACAAGTTACCCAGGCCTGCGGGGCCTGTGCGCTAGGCAAGGACATCACCTGCACACCTGGCACATCGGGGAACATCACCGCCCACAAACCATGGCAACTGCTGTCTGTAGAAGTAATTGGTCCCCCACCACCTAAAGCTGGCTACAAGTATATCATCACCTTCGTGGATACATACTTGAAATTCCTCATTGCCTGCCCAGCCAAAGAACACCACACTGTAGCCATGGCCGACGCATTCATCCACCACGTCTTCCCCTACTTTGGCATCCCCCAAGCTCTGCACTCGGACAACACCCTGGAATTCACCAGCAAGATATAGGAAGAACTTGCCACCATCTTTGGCTACCAAATCTCTCACTCCTCTCCCAACTGGCCCCAAGGGAACGGAATATGTGAGAGAAGCCACCGCACCCTGCTTAACCAGGTGTGGGCTCGAATAGTGGAAACAAGAAACGAAGACTGGCCGGCGCATGCCAAAACTGTGCAGTGGGGGATGAATACCTGCCCCCGGGACAATGGCATCTCTCCCCACGAATGGGTATTTGGAGAAACCCCCCTCCGTCTACCCCTACGACATCATCCCAGCCCCTCTCTACGTCCCCCACGTCCGACCTCATTCACCACCTGAAGAGACGACTACACCACTTACAAAAACACCAGGACCTGCAACCCTACATCACCCCATCTAACCCCTACAAACCAGGGCACTCAGTAGTAGTGGCTAAATTATCGACCCCAAACAAGATCTCGCCACGGTTCATGGGGCCCTACACCATCACCAATGTCCCCAATCCCTACCAAGTGACCATCCAATATCATAACACCCAGCGCACCTACTGTAACCGCCATGTGCGCCCATTCCCAACCAACACCTCCTGACCACGTCACACTCATTCCCCCGCCCGCTGTGCCACTTTACCAAAAGCCACCACCCCAGATCCCACATCTGACTCATACACCTTTTTTTTATTTTTTTTATTTTTTTTTTAAGTATCCGACTCTGGGCATAGGCTTCACAGCCTGCTATCAAGGCCCAGCAGTCCTACATACCATACACCTCTACATGTCACCGCTTCGGCGCTAACACCCACCATCCACATTGAATACATGCTAGGGCTGTCTCATACAGGACTGGTGTATTGGTATTAGCGGGGGTATTTTTACGACATGTCGGCGGGTCTTCTGGTAGATCAATAAAGCCTAATTTAATGAAATTCAAATCCTTAAACTGTTCCTTGCCCCAGCTTGGATTTGAACCTGGGTCCATCGGGACTGCAGCCCACCTCTCTACCGATCGAGCCACCGCTATTTCACACCCTCATCCTCATCCTCACCTGCTTCCCCTTCCCCAGTCACCTCCCCCACCCCACCCTCCCCCCGCTCCCCACCAACCCCAAGGACCCCCAACGTCCCCCTGGTGACCTCACCCAACACCTCACCTCCCGTCACCACACTGCCACTGCAGGTCCAGCCACCCAACCAGGGGACCCCCAGCCACTCCACCACGTCTCCGATGCTACACACCACCCACCGCCACCCCTACACCCACTCAGTCTTCTTCCCCTCACTCCCTTCGCTACACAACCACAACCCACACCAGACCACACACCAACCCCTCGTCCCCCCCCCCCCACACTACCACTCCATCTCAGAACACCCGGACTTCACCACCCAAACCATGGACCACCCACTCACTCCCAGCCACCACAACACATGGCCCCACCTCCTTACCACCCACACTTGTCCTCACCACCACCACAACCAGATCTGGCTGCCTCTCCTGCCCACCGGACAGATACACGACCACACCCTCACCCACATCCCCAATATCACCCACACCACCAAAACCACCACCCCCACCCCCCACACACCCAGCACATCCCTCATAACACTAAGGATGCACCAAGCACAGTGAACATTTCCACCAACTCAACTCCCCAGGGAGAGGATCTATACCTGCCCTCGGCAACTGCATAAAAACCAAGTCACCTCACCTGTCGCAAGTATTTAGCCAGGAGACATCGGCTGCTCACCACCACCAGAGATGAAGATAAACCGAGTAACCTGGACCCCTGCCCATGGGAAGCACCAGTGCATCTGTGGGATGCCTTACCTCCTCCGGGAGAGACCACAGACCTCCACCCTCTACGTCACCTACGCACCGCACCGGGAACCAAATGCAGCCACCCACCACTGGACCACCCTTCTCCACCACCTCACACCAGCCCACCGGACCACCACCTCAGACACCTACCACCTCCAGCCACGGGGACATGACTTTTCCCCCCACGACATTGATGAAATACCCACCCTGATGGGAGACAACGGGAGGGGTGGCGCAACACCCACCCCATGGAGAAGCCACACACAGGGTGTCAAAACACCCACCCCAGGAAGAGACCACAGGGAGGCACATAGGGTGCGCGGAGGCCCTGAATTAGATGGGCCTACATCCCCCACTACCTTGTGCCCCTCTTATCCTCAATGGAATCAACCCGAGGA
Source organism: Birgus latro (assembly GCA_018397915.1). Classification (NCBI taxonomy): domain Eukaryota; kingdom Metazoa; phylum Arthropoda; class Malacostraca; order Decapoda; family Coenobitidae; genus Birgus; species Birgus latro. The sequence continues at coordinate 20,684 of JAGKTI010000973.1, read as the reverse complement.
ACGCAGCCCCAGCAGACTACACTCCATCCGGGCCAGCGCTCACCAGGATCGGGGTGGCACTTGTGATATCACAGTCCCAAGTAGCACCGCGATGATGGCCACCATCCACGTTGGGGAGAAGTCTGCCACCATACGCTTCTCAGCTACTAACCCTTGCAGGACTGTGGTGATGGCCACTGTCTATGCCAGGGAAGGGTTGGCCACCATAAGCACTTCACCTGCAGCCTCCGCTGGGAACAGTACCGGGATGACGGCCACCGTCCGCATCGGGAAGAGGACGGCCACCGTACGCCTGTCAGCTGTAACCCCAGAGGAGGGCAGAATCACGACGACAACCACCGTCCGCGCCGGGGAAGGATCGGCCACCATCCGTCCTTCGTCTGCCACCTCCACAGGAAGCAGGACTGTGGTGATGGCCACCGTCTGCACTGGGGAAGGGTCGGCCACTGTACGCCCTTCACCTGCTGTCCCAGGGGTCAGTGGAACCATGGCAACGGCCACTGTCCGTGCCTGGGAGGGAGTGGCCACCATACGTCCCTATTCGCTATCCCCTGTGACGCCCCTCACGGAGGACCCTCCACTGGGAGCAGGACTGCGGTGATGGCCACTGTCCACGCCGGGGAAGAGTCGGCCACGGTACGCTCTTCACCTGCTGTCCCAGGGGCTAGTGGAACTGCGGCAATGGCCACCATCCACGCCTGGGGGGGAGTGGCCACTGTACATCCCTCATCTGCTACCCCTGTGGCTTCCCCTACGGAGGACGTCCCTTGCTTGCCTCATCCATCCAGAGGCCAAGCAGGACACCCTTCTCTCTCTCCCCACAGAGGCAGTTCCCAGGCGGATTCGCAGCCGGAGGAGATCTGGTGAGGCCCCATAGTGAGTCTGGGGATCCGTGCCCTGCAGTCAGCATCCCGACGACGCCCCTCACTGTCGGACTCCCGGAGGAAGGGATGCCGCAGGCAGCCCCTGAAGGTGACTCATTTCGAGAGAGACTGCAGCCCTTGGACACCCAAGGGCACCCCCAGGACCCCAGGGCGTGACCTCCCCAGCCCCATCAGCTGGCAGTCCACCTCCAGGAGCGGGCACAGACAAGTGCGCCTGCTTGCTCTATTCAGCCCCAGTCCCAAGGGCCGAACTCCCCACCAAGGCCCCACTAGGGAAGGGCCTCTCTCCATGTCGCCCAGCAGCCCACTCTGGACGACCCAGCCCCTGGCAGTGGTCCTGTGCCTCCTGCAGGAAGGCACACCAGACGAGACCCCTCACTAAGTCTTCAGTAGCCCAAACCAGAGTCCTCCTGTCTTGATTGTGCCCTTAACCGGTATAATGTACTGTGTGAATATTGTATTAATATTGTGTTCGGTGCTGTTTTGAATTTAAGGCAATATACGTGTAAGGTTGGTTGACCCAAGTTTTTATGCCCCGTTCCTCTAGTTGTATGCACTAGACCCGGTCTACAAGAGAACCCCAAATCAGATGCTCGTGATCAAAGGACAAGGAGTTGGACTTTGAACACGTAGCATAACAGTATCGTATATCCATGCCTACTATACTGTGTTCATACTACAGCTACTTTTGCTACCGCTAAACGATTTTATGTAGTTTATAGACCTGTTGTCCTGAAGGAGTTAATGGTGTCTGGGATGGTATGGATTGGCGAATTATGATGAACGGTTTGTGGGAAGAAGTAGAATATCAAAGCTTTAATCAGCAATATTTATTACGCATTTATCATATAACAAATTCCCCCTTGGTAGGCATGAAGCAATTTCATTATTGTAACCGCTTTACTGGTAGAAAAAATGCATAAAAAATTGTAATCATCATAATCACCTTGACTTCTTTTTCTCACCTAATGATGGGATAAGGGCACGTAGCACCCGTCTAGCAACAATCTCTCATCCCCCTTTCTGTCTAGCTCTCTAATGCAAGAGTTAACCGTTACTCTCAGTCCTCTATTTATGCAACAAGTCAACTCTGGAACGGTCTCCCTCCGTCTGTATTTCCTACTTCCTATGATCCCCAGTCTTTCTAACGCAGTGTGTCCAGGTATCTCGAAATGAACGGATCTTGAATTTGGCTCTCTTTTGTATTGTTTTTTTTTTTTTTCTTGGAAGGAACGGTTTGCGGGCTCCTGGCCTTTGGTTCCTTCTTCCTTGCATAAAAAATCTATCTCTTCATTTTGCAATATACCATATTATCGATTATCACTTCCATAACTCAATGTGAGAGCAGCTGTCAAAAAAAAAAAAAAATCATCAGTTGTGAAACCGTACTAAGATTTCTGGTTTACGTCACACGGCTGGCAGCGGGGCACTCTCTTTAGTTACAGAGATGGTTATTGTTCAGTGCAATATATTATTACAGTATAAACACAGGATTATTTCACTCTAACACAAAGCAAAGTCACAAATTTNGCTTCAGGTATTTATTGGTCTCACGTCTTGATTGGCTTCAGGTTATTATTGGTCTCACGTCTTTACTGGTCTTCACTCATCACTGTCATCACCTTCCACCATCAACCCTACTACTTCAACCATCACTGACATCACCTTCCACCATCAACCCTACTACTTCACCCATCACTGACATCACCTTCAGCCATAATCCTTACTACCAGACAGACAAACAGATTGACAGACAGAGACAGATATTCTCCAGGTGACAACATACTTATGCTTAGTGACCTCCACGTTTCCCTTGATGGCCCAGCCGTCTGTGGGATGGGCTTCGCTGATATAGATGGTCACGAAGTCGGCAACCTCGCTGAAGCACTCCGTCAGCTACGGGAGATAGCGGCGGGTCAGGGAGTGGCAGGGCAGGGAGTGGAGGGTCAGGGAGCGGAGGGTCAGGGAGTGGAGGGNAGGGAGTGATCGATAAACACCTGTACTCTGTTCATTTTTACGCTACTCCCTTTACCTTAACTTGGCCTGGATTTGTGTACTTTTGCAATTTATTCCACGTTGTTCAGTGGCAGAATAAGACAATATTCTGGTCTCCATCCTTCCCATAGCTTGTGACTGGCACCACATTCTATTGTCAATCTCTTGATATAGTTCAGCATTCATGATGGACACGTCACTTTTACTCTAAGTTAAGTGCATAGATTATTGGCGAAAATCTGCAAACTCTCCATCTTGAATGTTGAGCTGTAGAATACACTAAATTATGATGCTGGTCACGAATAATTTTTATGGAATGGTTGTTGAGGGGCTCTGTCTTACCCTGCCACTGAGCTACAAGAAATAAGGTGCAAAGAGACGAAAACATCCGCCTGTTTAAAGTGAGTGAACTATAGGCTGGATCAGATGAGAGACTGGCTGATTAACACAGGTGTTGAGCCAGGTGGCTTGTGCGAAGTTGGCAAGTGGGAGGGGACAGATACCACAACCATTATGTCACTGCAACTGACAAAACTAGAGTATACATTACATGCAACTGAACCCCAAAAGTAGTTCCAGCAGTACAGAAGCCACCTTCAAGAGTAACTTTATAATTCTGTAAATACTGGTTGTGCTCTTACCAGCACCGTAACTAATAAAAAGCAAGAGTATGGTAATTTAAGGCCAGTGTATAGGACTGCCTGATTAGAAGCAACTAGTGCTTCCAGGACAAATATTGAGAGTAATCTAATCCATCCTGCACCATCTCCTCTGGCCTAACCTGACGGAACTTCTCGAGGCTGTCCATAAACGGGGGTCAGGTGCAGGAGCCGAAGTTCAGGATGAGTGGCCGTGCAGGTTTGGCCAGGTCCAGGATGCGACACTCAGACCCGTCACTCAGGCGCAGCAACCGTGTACTGGGAGCCTTGCAGCCCTCCTCTGCTGTCATCGTAACTTCCCCCCACTTTCTGCAGCGGAGGAGGAGAAAAACGTTATTGTAGGCGAGAGAGCAGTACCAGTGGAGATGAGGAGGTTGGAAGATCGTGGGAGTACAAAATGGTGTGGGAATATGGAGATGCTTTAGAGACAGGATTAAAGGTGAGTGGAGAACAGGGATATAAGGTGAGCGGAGAATGGAGATAAAAGGTGATTGGAGAATGGAGAAAAGAGTGAGTGGGGAAGGAAGATGAAAGTTATCAAATCTACCTCTTCTTCCACCATTCCACATCCCCACCCACACCCACACCCACCCCTGCCCCATTTCCACGCTAGCCACCCCACCCACTTATCCCCCAGAAAAAAAAAGTCCCAATCAACTTATCTCCCATTCACTTCATGCAACAGTTCCATCTAAAAATATTTATAATTTTTATACTTACCAAATCAACAGTGCAAACTTTATGCGATGAGATGTTATATTGTATTAAAAACTTACGATGCGTTTTTGCAAGGCTTATATAACAAATGATACTTGATGCCAAGGACCGTGTTCAGGTTAAATTAATGTTTAAAGGTTTGATTTGGTAAGCGTAATGGTTCGAACCATTTAATGTGAGATTTAAGGCTTGGTGGTTCAGATTTAAAGGATTTAGCGGTTCAAATCTTTTAGTTTAACATTTAACGTTTGGAAGTTCAGACTCAAAAGGTTTCGTGGTTCGAACCATTTAAGATTTAAGGTTTAGTGGTTCACTCAGAATGGTTTAGTGGATCAAACCATTTAGTTTAAGGTTTAAGGTGTACTAGTTCAGACTCAAAAGGTTTAGTTGTTCAAACCATTTAGTTCTGGTCCATTTACACGAACTGCTGTCGGGTAGAATCGAGTCTGAGAGTTCTTGACTTACTCCCTTTCTGAGTACATGTTCTGTTACATCTTTCCTATCCCCTGTATCTTGAATTAATTACTTGGCGCCGCAACAACTGTTATATGGCGTCTTTACCTTGATGTTCCTTTAATTTTACATTGGTGTACAGGGTTTAAGGGTTAGTACTTGAATTTTCGTAAGTTAGTGATTTTGATAAGACTCCAGTAAATCTGCTTACACTGAATAGGTACAGTCGACCCAAGAAGTGATGGCAGAGTTTCAGATTGCTTCGGTCACTCTGCAATGTCATAGGTTCAATGAAAACTTCGTGAATATAGGGTAAAAATTTTGTGCTTTCATCACGTCATATCAGATAAAATATACTCGTATATATCACGCTAAGAATGATGAAAAATGAATGACATGAGGTAGCGATAAATTAGAAATTAACACTTACATACGTTGCCCGATTTGAATGAATGTGTAAGGGAACGACCACCCATGCCGGATGCAACGAGCGGGGAGACTTGAACGGGAAGGGATGAGGCAACACGATATAAACCACTAAATCCTATATGGGTGGCCACACTGAATGAGCGGGAAAATATGTTAATATGTTGCTCTGCTCACCCTCCATGCTCGTCGCTACGCGATGCAGCATGTTCCAAAATGTCTCACTGCCTAGCGACATCCCCAGGCTTGATAGCTTGGACAATGACATGTTTTGCACCAATGAACAGCTTCTGGCTGTCACGCGTGAGGTTGCCGCTTTATATTTGGACAGGCATCACGTTGATGCTCACCTCGCCGAGCGTCAACGCGATGCCTGTCCAAATAGGAAGCGGTAACCTTCCGCCACGACAACAGAAGCTGTTCATCAATGCAGGCATGCCACTGTCCGCCATCGTCCAAGCTATCAAGCCTGGAGATGTCGCTAGGAAGTGAGGGAGATTTTGAAACATGTGCATCGCGTAGTGCCGAGCGTGGAGGGTGAGCAGAGCAATAAATCTCCCCGCGCATTCAGTGTAGCCACTTACATAGGATTTTAGTGAGTTTTATCGTGTCGCCTCATCCCTCCCCGCTGGTCTCCTCGCTCGTCGCGTCCGGTGTGGCCGTACCCTTAGGGAGACTGTACTAGTTGTATGCCGTATGTTGTAGGATCTGTTACTGGACATATCGGTTTCTGTACCTCTGCCTTGTTTATTTTCCCAAGGAATTTTGTTTTCACGTTTCAGACGGGTTGTAGTTCTCACCAAATGGAGCAAGGACACCTAGTTCGGATTCAAGGTGGTATGGTTCTCATCGCACTTGGTAACAGTGGCGTGTCGTCATAGATCTTTACCCAATGGTTCACACTCTAGTTCACACTGATGTCGGTGAAATGCGTTATATAGCGTATCGTAACTTAAAGATTCGTTGAACCTGGTTTGTATATTTGCCTACCGAAATGATATAGTACGTCGTGAATAAAAAAGGGACAGGGTTTAATTAGGAAATAATTCAATATATTTTTACTGCAACCCTAGCAGAGCGACAGCGTAGCGAACATACCAGAGTAATTCAGTTAATTATATAATGGAAACTAATATAAAATTATGACCTACTATTCCTTCTTGCTTCCAAACCCCTTTTACCACACCCGTACCCTCCCCCTCCTCCTTCCCTCCCTTGCCCTCCACCATACTCAACTTCTCCCTTCTTCCTGCCTCTCTCCCTCCTCCTGCACCTAATTTAATTCTTCCCTCCCTCTCCCCTCGCAACAATGCCAACTACTTCCATCTCGCACGCTTGCTCTCCACCCAACTCCCTCTCTCCTCGTCATTCCTTCTTCACCCGCCCACCTTGTTTACAAGACAGTCTTCCAGTTGTAGCTCTTTCCTCATTGTCCTCTGTTTTAAATACTTTCAAGAATTCATTTACGTTTCTGATAGGGAAAGTACAGTATAGATCTGTTTCTGCAAGGAAATATTTTTGCTACAGGGACTTGTTCCCACGATGGACCAATGTTTCTTTTAGATCAGACTTCCATTATACCAAGTGGGTTTATTTCACCCACACAGTGGGATTTACCCACTACCATTGGACCTATATTCAATAATGGGAGGGAGGGGGGTGGCTCTTCTGCATCCTTCGTTGTCCTGTTTCTTTATGAGAGAGAAACTAACTTTTCCTTCCACGATCTACTCCCCCTTATGTAGAAGAGATCTATTTCCCCATGGACCTATTTAACTGCTTTGGAGGGGAGAGGACATACCAATTCCCCACCACCTATATGTATCCTTCATGGGAAACATACCTATTCCTCCACAGACGTACAACCCCTTCAAGTGGTCTATCCTATTCTGCATGGACCTATTTTCCCCCTATGGGAGGATTTAAGTGCTTCCATGATGGACTTATTTCCACTTCATGGGATGAAATTATTTATCACTATCCTACGGGTATGTCGATAGGTAAATAGGGAGGTTGGTAGGTGGCTAGGTGCCACCAGTGTCAATAATGGGGATGATGTGGAGAATCGTTGCCACCAATGCCAGGTATTGTACAGGATCGTGGACTACTGTTGCTGCCCAGTGTAGATAATAGTCGTAGCTTAGATGAGATTGTAGCTGTAGACTGGCGAGGCACCTCTGTCACCAGTGCTGTGGGCTGCCGCCAGTGTAGAGTCGTGAGGCGCTGGGTGGCGTGGAGATCGTGTTTGTGGCTTTTATCTCTCTAGTCTCGAGGTAGGTCTTTCTCTGTCTCACTCCCCCCGCTGTCTCTTTTGAATCGTAAGTGAAGGCGAGGTAGAGACACTCTGGGGTCACGTGGTTTTATTGTGACGCAGGTATATTGTCACTGTCTACCCCTGCGCTTGGTGATGGACAGTGACGTGACCAGCAGTCAGAGTGACGGCTAATCCTACTCTCCCCAGTCTCCTACTTCCTCTCTACTCAATCTCCTTCTCTAATGCCTCCCAATTTCCTTCTGACTAGGTATATAGAACGGCCTGGCTTGTGGTTAGCTAACGTGTGTGTGTGTGTGTGTGTGTGTGTGTGTGTGTGAGTTTGTTGGAACTACTTGGTTGGGCGTGTGGGATGGATGAGGTTGGTCAGGTGGGAGGGGTGGTGCGGTGCATCGCCAGGCTGGGTGGGCAAGATGGGTGTTAAGGGTGGGNTAGAGAAGGGCGTGGCTTGTGGTTGGCGAGCGTGTGTGTGTGTGTGTGTGTGTGTGTGTGTGTGTGTGTGAGTTTGTTGGAACTACTTGGTTGGGCGTGTGGGATGGATGAGGTTGGTCAGGTGGGAGGGGTGGTGCGGTGCATCGCCAGGCTGGGTGGGCAAGATGGGTGTTAAGGGTGGGGTGGCTTGGGTGGGTGGGCAGGATGGGTGTTAAGGGTGGGGTGGGTTGGGTGGGTGGCCAGGGTGGGTGTTAAGGGTGGGGTGGGTTGGTTGGGTGAGGTGCGTGGAGTGGCTTGGGATGGGTGGTAGGGGTAGATGGGTTGGTAAGTGGATGAGTGGGGTGGGCTGGGTGGATGAGTAGCCGCAATAAATAAAGTTTCAGCGGCATAAGCATGAATACGAGAACTTACCAATATCATAATTGATGGTAGAGAGCCATGCAGTCATGTAAAATGAGCAGCACACACTGAAAATAATTCTCTCCCGAATATCACATTTCAAAAAACAAATAAACCAATAACCGGGAGGAATACTGGGTATATCTGAAATTATTTGCCTTTCCCTTATCGTGTTACATATGCTATACAGTATTATCATTTCTGTAGGCAAGTATACAAACCAGGTTAAAGGAATATGTGTTTCGAAACAGTGGATCACATTTCATTGAGATTGATTTGAACCATTGGGTAAAGATCCATGACGACACGCCACTGTTACCAAGTCCGATGAGAACTCTACCACCGCGTTTCTGACCTAGGCCCCGGATTCACAAGTGGCTGCTGAGAGCGCCGCACGACGTCCTGCGGGAGCTAACGATCACTCCTCAAGAGCGATTCACAAACGCTGTATTTGGCTCCCTTCCAAGTCTCTTCCGTAACAAGCAGGGATTTTTCTGGGAAAAGTTTACATGATCAATCAGCAGTCACCGATCAGTCACGTGACTGAATTTAAACATACCACACCCTCCCCCTTTCTTCTCCCTCCCTCCTCCTCCTCTCCCTTCTTCTCCCCACAAAACAAGTACGCACTGTACATAAATACGTACATATGCAGTTAAGCCCCTGTCACACATACGCGACTCAAGGGCCGACCGCGACGCGATTCAAGGCCTTAACGCATTTTCTCATCGATCGTCCCTCGATTCGCCGACAAAGCCCGGACTCTTTAGGGCGCTCGCGAGCTGCTGGAACGACTCGTTGTGCCTCACGATATTTTAACGCGCGTGTTAAAAAATCGTGGCCGCCTCACGACTTGCCAAAAGTCGTGTCACAGTTGCGTCGCAGTCAGGAGTGTCGTAGGTTGGTCGTGAAGCAGTCTTAGCTTAATCGGATGCATCGTGATGTGGTCGGAACGTGTCGTGATGCAGTCGCCGAAAAAAAAAAAACGTTATGACTGCGTCACGACTGAGTGACGAGTCGCCGACCATGACCAGACCATGCTGTCAGGGGAAAATGAGAGTTTGCTCTGGCGAGGTCGCCAGATGTCAGGGGAAAATGAGATTTTTACTCTGGCGTGTCGCCAGATGTCAGGGGAAATTTAAGTATTCCCAAGAAATAATGAAATATTGTATAACTGGTATACAATGTATAGCTAAGTGTGCTATGTCAATTCTCTAGGGTCGAGAATTACAAAGTTCCTCAACGGCACGCAGGAGAGAACTAGACAGAGTACTCTATTGAGCTGCAATATTGTACCGTTGGCCTACGAGAAAGTTTCTTCTCCCCCCCCAACAATCAAAAAAAAAATAATAATAATAACAACAGGCTCTTGGCTGAGCCAACTCCCAGCTAGCACAACGGATTTAAAAAGTGATGTCAAAACTGGCCTAAGTACTGGCCGTGATTTAATTCAAAAGTTGTGCTAACGCAGAGTAGCAAACTGTATTAAATAACAGAGTGGAGTAATTAAACACAGTTAACAACTTTAACAAAGCTCAAGAAAAGAACTGTGAATTTATTAATTACAAAGAAATGAATTTACGTTACATGAAATTCAAATCAAATAAAGGAATGCACTCACTCGCTCAAACACTCAGATAACGGCTAAATATTTCAAAAAGCTTAGCCTAGGAAAAAACCAGAAAATACTGATCGGTATGGATGAAACAGAGCTGCTGTGACGATCACCAAAGTGGGTGGGGCTGCAGGAGACACGCCAATACAAGCTGAAATCTGAAAAACGCTAGAAAAGCACAGAGCCTTTGAGAGGCGTCCCGCGTCGCGCCGCGTCTACAAGCAAACTGAGCTCCCATTCAAATCGGCGGCGCGACGAGCGTGGGAGATGCGCGCGCCGGCGTGTAACGGCTAACGCGCCAACAGACAATTGAAATTTACGGGACGATGTCACGACTCACTCAACACAACGTTACAATGTAGAAAATTCGTGACACATGCCAAGACCCCAAGACGACCATGCCATGCATTTTGACAGTCCATTCGGCAAATCGGAATCATGGCTCACGATTATGTGACAACTGCAACAAGACCACATGACGACTGGGCTATTCCCAAGTCAAGACGGCACAAGGAGCGCGCCAAGAGTCTTGGTGGGAAACCTGGCGTGGATGGCGAGGTGGCAACACCGGTCACACATGGCAACTGTGAGTCCTCGAGCACGAGCACGATGCATATAAACCAAGACAGGGCCGAGCCTACCATGGACACAACACACAACACACACAGACAAACACAACACACAGATAGACACAACACACATACACAGAACAACACGCAACACACACAGCCCCCTCTCACGGTCTCATTCGCCATAACAATAACCAACACATCACACAACACTGACGGGCCCGCTAAATGCATAAGGCCCGTGCATCCGCTATGCGGATGCGAATCTACAACGAACGAACGAACGAGCCTACCATGAGGTTGAGGGTCACCACTTAACCCTCCCTCTTCCAGGACCGAGGCTAACCCTCCCACCACTGCGACGGGCCTTCCCCCCTGGGCCTCCACCTGCTGCTGGGGAGCTGGGCGAGCGGGGGCATCGTCGGGGCGGCACCACTGCAGCTCGTCGGCGCCCGACCATTGGCTCCGCGACCACTCTGCTCTCTCGCCCCGCCCTGCCCCCCCCCCCCTACGTCAGCGTCCTCTGCTGCCATGAAGAGGACGCCCCCCTGTTTACTGCCATCCTCTGACGGGCTCTCCACCCTGAGCCCGGTCCTCCTACGGGAGGAAAATCTCACCAACCAACCAACCGCGCCTACCATCAATTCATGCTTGGCTGCTTGCCTCCACACGTCACCCCAGCTGTCTGCCATACCTTCCACGCCTCCATGCCACCCCTCCACGTCGTGGTGCATTCCCCAAACGCGTCAGGCAGTCGCTAAGCGTTCGTGGGCAGTCATGTGAGGGTCGTGGCGACCATTTGTGAGGCAGTCGTGAGCAAAGGAGACTCAGGGCCAGTCGGGAGGCGTGGGAGCCAACTAGGACACGACCTTGAGTCGCGCCGCGGTTGGCCCTTGAGTTGCGTATCTGTGACAGGGGCTTTACGCACATAAATATGTAAGTATTCACGTACGTACCTACGTGCGTGAATACTTACCTATGTACTTACGTATGTACGTATGTACTTTGGAACGTGTGAACACTTACGTATGTACACGTGAATACTTACGTGTGTACGTACTTATGCACGTGAATACTTGTGTATACATACTTGCGTACGTATGTGAATACTAACGCAAGTACATACATATGTACTTACTTCCGTAAACACGTACATAGGCAAGTACGTACTTGAACGCGATAGTACGTACATAGGTGCGTAAGTACTGTACGTATAAATGTATGTACGTAAGTACGGACATAAGTGCTTCCGTAATACATACATGGGTGCAAACGTAAGTATGCACAGTTGCGGACATATCAAACAGAAACACTCCGTCCACCAGCGAGATGGCGTAATGCTCTCCATGACACATATGCAACTTCACCAGGATTTGTTCCGTCGCTAGGACGAACCGAAGGCGGCGATCATTGCCGCCGTGCTCAGCAGGGGAGTATTTAGGATCTTGAAACACTGGGGGCTTAGCCCAGCCCAGACATCTTTAGATTTTCACCGGAAAATTTTCAAGTTATTTTAAAGTAAAATTAAGATATGAGACAGTAGTGTGCTCTACCAAAAGGTACCGGTCAGGTGCTTAGGCTAACTTTCACAACATGAAATAAAAATAAAATGAGTACAATCTGAGTTGTGACAAAACTGTGTTAACTTTGTGTCTTGTCCATCTGATACTCTCCTCTTCACCTCTCCAGCAGCTCTTTTGGTGTGTCATCTGTCTGCCGCACTCCTCATCTCTACTTTCTCCTCCTGTTCTCTCCTCCTCTCTCCTGTCCTGCTCATAAAAAGGAAGCAGTCAGCACATGCCAAGCAACATCTAACCAGTTCTCTCATTTTCTGATGTGATAATTTGATCTTAAACACATGTTATTTATCAATTTATTTTATACATAAAAAAAAAGCTATTTGAGATACGGGGCTATTCATAAAACATCTGGGCTATAGCCCGCAATGCCCAGGCCTAACTACGCCAATGGTGCGCAGGAACTTTGGTGGTATGTAAACAATGTCCCGCCTGACAATATACTGAAAAAAATAATGTTTTGTGAATATGGTAATAAAATAATTCCATACCATACGATTAGCATAATTTCACACCATACAGTACATCTTCGTATTTTATTCACATGAAATAAACAGGTTTCATAAGTGTGACTTGCGACAAACATCACGAACCATACAACATTTACCTACGGCCAGCATGTAAGCCATTATAACACTATAGCATTCCCGCACCTAATGATAACAAAATTACCGTGACCTCCCTCCTCCCTGACCGCGAACCTGAAATCGACGCAATTTCATAAGAGGTGGCTCCACAGGAGGGAGCCTGGGAGACAGGAGGAGGGAGGTGGGTGAGGAAAGGGCAATAATGGTCTGTTTGCTGGGAGGGGGGACTCCACAGGAGACGAGTGATGGGGTACGGGAGAATGGGCTGTGTCAGGAAGCTAGGATGGGATGGATAAATGATACACTGGTGACATGGTGCCAAATCAGCAATAGTTTAACGTTGATTATGGAATTTGATAGTCAGGCCGTTAAACGTTATGCAGACTTTGGCACGTTTTGTTCTAATGTTTACAGGGAAGCTGTTGTGTAGATCAGACATTCATTCTTGGGTCTTTAGAGGAAAAGTTTCTAGAGAAGAGAAAGAAGTTGTATGCGGCCTTCATGGATTTGGAGAAAGCATATGACAGGGTGGATAGACATGGAATGTGGAAAGTATTAAGGATATATTTGAATGCCGTGATGAGTATGTACGAGGGTGCTAAGGCTGCTGTGCGTGTGGATAGTGTACTGGGTGAATTTTTCTATTTAAATGTTGGATTGAAACAGGGATATGTCATGTCCCCATGGCTGTTCAATCTGTATACGGATGGGGTTATAAAATAGATACAAGATAGGGCAGTGGATGTTGGAGGAATTCTAATAAGAGAGGGCAGTGTTTGGAAATTGTCTGTACTGTTGTTTGCAGACGGTGCTTTATTGTTAAGTGAAGACGAAGGGGAACTGCAAGGCTTGGTGAATGAGTTTGGGAGTGTGTGTAAGAAAAGGAATCTAAAGCTGAATGTAGGAAAGGGTAAAGTTAAGGTCTTTGACAGAAGCGAAGCCAATGAAGGTACAGTGAGACTGGATGAGGAGGAAATGGATAATGTGAGTGCGTGTAAGTACCTGGGTAATGTGATGAGTAAGGATGGAAGTTAAGAGCATGAAGTGTTTGAAAGGGTACAACAGGGAAGAAAGGTTGCTGATTCTTTGAAAGCAGTGATAAGGAATAGGGAAGTGAGCATGGAAGTAAAGTCACTGCATGGCAGTATCGTGATAAGTCTAACGTATGGAAGTGAAGCTTGGACCTTGATGGACGGACACAAGTCAATACTGAGAGCAGTGGAAATAAGCTACGAGTACCTGAGAGGAGTATGAGGAATTATATGGAGAGACAGACTAGTAAATGAGGAAGTGAAGGGGGTGTGGATGTGATAGAAAGCGTTAAGAGAAATACACTGAGGTGGTTTGGCCACGTGGAGAGGAGGGAGAGCGAGAGACTAACGAGGGGAGTGTATGGGAATAAAGTGGAGGCGGGGAGAGGGAGAGGGAGGCCGAGGATGAGATGGAGGGATGGAGTGGAGAGGTATACTCGTATGAGAGGGGTGTGTGAGCTGGGAGTGGAGCAGTGAAGTGGCACTGGACAGGGGGACATGGAGGCTATTTGTTTGTGGCCACCCCTTACGGGATTGAGGCGTTTGGCAATAGATAGATAGACAGATAGTCTATAGGACAACTACTTCCCATAGGGTGGCACATTACACAAACTCTGCATTATTAGTGTATGGTGACGATTATGCCACCTGCTGCCTCCACCTGCTGCTGGGGAGCTGGGCGAGTATTTTCGGCCCTTTCCATCCAGGGCCTGGGAGCTGAGGGCATCGTCGGGGCAACTCCATCTACAGTTCGTCGTTGGCGCCTGTCCATCGGCGCCGCGACTCCACGGCGCCACTCCATTGGCGCCGCGACTGCTCGGCGCCATTCCATCGTGCCGCGGTTTCCACTCTGTTCCCGCCCCGGCCTGCCCTCTTTGACCATCAGCCGGCCTCGCTCGCCACCTCCCTGCCTTCTGCCTTGCTGCCTCCCTTCTCCCGACATCCACCCAGTTTATACAAGCCAATCTCCACTGCCTGGACTAATATATGGCCCGGCCCTCTCTATAGGGGAGGGAAATCTAAATAGAATAGGTTATGTCATAACGTGGTGACATATGAAACGCCCCTAGAATGTCTGTGATGTTACACCTCTTGTCATAGCGATTGGGAGCTATTCTCTTTGCGCTTACGTGGTAACATTATGGATGAGTACTGTGAAATAGAAAGCAATGGAGGGGGAGGAAGGAAGTCTCTCTTGCCACAATAAATAATATTTAACAATAGTGATTCCTGCCTATGGTTCTCGTTAATATCCGCATCGCACCGTTGTAAACAAAAACGTGATTTACTACGGGGGGAGATCGACTGTGTCCCAGAATATAGGTGGCGAAACTGGGGTGGGCTAATAGGTGGGTAGAGAATGCCTTTCGGCTGTATTAGATGACCCTCATGTCGGATTACTGTAAACCCTATACTGATAGAGTAAATCGTGGCATGAAGGTCGTGTAAATGTTAAGCAGTCTGATTCACAACTTCAGTATCCCGTTCACTGTCCGCCTCTCTCTCTTCCCGACTGCGTGACTCAGACATGGGTACTGATGGGGAGGGGAGATGGCCATAATGACTGCTACACTATGAACCCCGGATCACATGCTTATACATCAACGACAGTGGTTCACCTGTCATCTGTAATGGATCGCAATACACACAGTTACTCAGCCAGGGCAACAGCTCCATGTTCGGACACTGAGTAGATGTGTGGCTCAGTAATTGCTCTCCGTGAACAGGCAATGGTCCTCGTATTTATCTTTACCCTGTCAGCTTCATATAATGAGAATACTATTTGGTTGTTCAGCATAGCAAAACACAGTGCAGATAAAGTGTGTGCATGCATTTAATACATGCGATTTCTGTAACTAATGACACAATATAATAGGCACGTGCTCAGACTGGATAGCTGCAGACATTACAACCTTTTTCCACAATTACTGGCTCGAGGATTTGTGAAGAAATGTTTGAGGCACACGACAGCTGCACAGTATGAACCTAAAGTAATAACCACTGGCAATGTGTAAAATCAACAGCCAAACACGGCATACAGAAAACGTTAACATGCTTGGTTAAGTAAATCCACTTTTATTTACATCGGTGCCATACAGATATTAATCAGAACCATAGGGACCACCATTGCTGTCAGACTGTTCATATGTATTGCTGATAATGGAAAAATCTACATAGGCCTATCCCTAATCTGTTTGCGATATCAGTCGTCATCCATGATGATAGGCTACAAGAGTAATTCCCAATCACTATGACGACAGCTGTAACATTTTGCAAACTGTAGGGACGTGTCATATTGTTGCACATTAACAAATAGTCATCATATTCTTTATACAGGGGTACTGAGCCTCCCAGAGGAAAGTGTGTCGTGAATTGTTACAAACCATGACGGTCAATTACAACACGTGGCAACGTCAACATAACGTTTCATGGACTGATTGTAAAATTCCATATTCTCCATGAAACAATGATTTGGCCCAGTCATCACATTGTAATCTATCTCTCACACTGTAGCTCCTGTCGTGTAGTCACGCTCCCTAATTTAGACCCACCCCGAGCCAAGCCCAGAGCTGAGGGAGCCACGGCTCTTAAACGAACGCGTTTACTAGCCACCCCCCCCCCCCCCCTTCCACCCCTCAATCCTCCCCCCCTCCCCCTTGCCTCCAACATTCATTCTCTACCTTACTGCATTCCTTTCCACCCTCACCTCTTATGAAACAATCATTTACTGAAAAGGACAATGCTGGACGGATTTAGACAGTAGATTTTAGAAAACATAGGGCATACAAAAAGATAAGACCCGAATATATTATTTTTCTTAATAAATAAACGCGTTCGTTTAAGAGCCGTGGCTACTGCCTCCCTCAGCTCTGGGCTTGGGTCGGGGTGGGTCTAAATTAGGGAGCGTGACTACCAAAGTCCACCGCCCCCTACCCCATTGCCCCTCTTCCCTCGCCCCCTGTTGGACCACTATTGCTCCCTCCCTTACCCACCTCCCTCCTCCTGTCTCCTAGGTCCTCCACTCACACCCTGCCGCCTCCTGTGGCGCCACCTCCTGTATGTAGTGAACATGCATCGCTTTCAGAGGTCTACTTATGTCAGGTTCACATTAAGGGGGATGAGCGTCACGATAATTCTCTGTTCATTTGTTGGCTGTGAGGACGCTGAAAACTATGACTTATATGATGAATTGTTAACTGTTGCATTGCTCATGACTCGAAACTAAACCATTCATGAAATCCGTGGCATTCATAATAACTGCCATATAGAGGGTGGGGTGTGTTGTGTGACATAATTTTAATAAACTTACCATAATGATGGCTTGCTATTATCAGTATATTTTCTGGTGAAACATTGCTTATGTATTACATTACCACCAATAACTGCGCACAGCGGCAATGATCACCGCGTTCGGTTCGTCCTGGCGACCGAACGAAACCTCGTAAAGTTCCATACGTGTCAGTGTTACCAGATGCGGAGAGCATTATACCACCTCGCTGGTGGACGAGGTGTTTCTGTTTGATATGTCCGCAACTGTACATACGTTCATACGTAAATACATGGGTTCGCAATTATGGACGTAAATGCGTACGTATGTACACAGGTGCGTACGTAAGTACGTACTGCACATAGGTACGTGTACATTCTGTCTATAAGCAAGTTCCCATTATGTCACATGTAACTCACCATTCTTTTGGTCGGGGGTCATGTAATCGATACTATGTGACTGTTTTCGAACCATGATCCTTTAAGGGTGGTCTGGGGGTACCTTAGCGAAAGGGAGACTCTACGCCAGAAAATGGCAGCCGACACAGTTTGTGCATGCCAGCGTACTGCCGAAAGGGAGCGGCGCGGCCGTCAAGGGAGGAGCCAAGAGCTGCGACCTTTTGTGAATCCGGGCCTGGGTGTTCTGGCTCCATTTGGCGGGAACTGTACGTAGTTTGCATTTTTTTTTTTTTTTTTACCAGTTAGGTGACAGGTTTCATTATAAGTAATGATGACTATGGTAAGTAGTTACTTTTGTTTAATAATTAGTTTGTTAGTTTCGACTTCACTTACACTCACCTGGAGTTGTACATAGATTAGAGCTAAGAATACACTGATACAGGTTGTACATAGAAAAAAACTAAGAATACACTGATACAGGATGTAATAACTTCCTATAAATTGAAAGGGTGTGAACGTAACGGCCTATAATAATCGCCCTTCCATGATTTTGAGAAAATGGTTGGGGCAACTCTTGTATATAATTCCAGCTGACGTAGGGTGGCCAGACGTCCGGCTTTTGAGCACCCTGTCCTCCATTCGGCGCACCCTCATCCCTTACGTGCATTTGTTCACTTTTTTTTTTTGCGGTGTGGAAAAAGAAAGTTAAACAATTACCCTACGTACACACTACGCTACACACACAGTAATGCCGTACAATTAAACTAGGGAGGAGTCTGGGGACTGGGGTCAACGCCGCCAACCACAGTAGAAAGGAACTGTACAGGAACACAGTGTGACTGCACGAATCACCGTCTAGCCCAGAGTCCAGTGGGCCGAAGTCTGAGTACGGCACGGTGCAGTGTGGCTGGACAAGTAATTTGCGGTTTCACGGAGTAGTGCCGAAAAGTAAGACTTCGTTTAACTCTGACTGGGCAAAGAATTTGGATTCATTGCTAAAAGTAGATGCTTTTTGTACACTGTGTCGCTGAGACGTGGAGATTGGCAGTGAGGGAAAGAGTCCAGTTGAACGACAAGCTACCACAGACAAACATAAACTTAACACTCACAGTGCTGGCACCTCGTCACTGTTATCATTATTTTCTTCAGCTCGATCATCCCAGGATGACAAAATCTCGGCTGCAGAACTTTGTAGAGTGTATTATGCTGTGAAACATCACCAGTCATACAGAAGCGTTGATCGTGGAGTAAAAGTTGACAGATATACAGTGACTCATCAATAGCGAAAGGTGTAACATGTGGGAAAACTAAAGCAAAAGCTGTGTGTGAAAATATTTTAGCACCATACATGTATTCTGTACAAAAGCACGTGGAATACATAAAAGAACATCGCTTGCACTTTTCAGTAGCAACTGATGCTTTAAACAAAGGTGCAACAAAGTGCTTCCCGATACTTTTGAGATACTTTCATTTTGAAGAGAGAGTGCAACATGTGTTACTTGACTTCTATAGTGATAACAGTGAATCATCAGAGGCTATAACAAATCAGCTATTGTCTAGAGATGTCGGGTCTGGATTTCAATAAAGTGTCTGCATATACAGCTGACAATGCAAGTGTAAACTATGGAAAACACAACAGTGTTTACCAGAAACTGAAACTGGCTCAAAACAACAGTATTGCTGCATACTGTTTGGCTCATGTTTTGCACAATTCAACAAAATTTGCTGCGGGAAAACTGGACATTGATGTTGAAAATTTTGTGCTCAAGGTGCATAGCCATTTCAGCATCTCAGCTGGCAGAACACAACAGTTGAAGTTCTGTGAATTCCTGGAGGTTGATAACTGCATTCTATTGCGACATGTTGTACAAAGACTAGATGGCTGTCTCTTTTGCCATAAATTGACAGAATAATGAAGTACTGGAAAGTCCTGACGAGTTATTTCCAGAGCTTAGGAGACGAGGAATGTCCCAAGGTTCTGTGCAAGTGCTTCGGAGATGAAAGAAATGGCTGTGAATTGTCAGAGATCTATGTCCTCTTCCTCAGTCACACTCTTAAATTGTTCTCAGACACTATTGAAGCACTATATAAGCCAAACCACTCAGCATCATTTCAGTATATAAGCTGATGACTGAACTGAAAGGCAAGCTTGAGAGAAGAATGAAGGACCGGTTTTTGGGTATGCAGCGAACACCAAGCTTAGTCAGCTTACTCCAGACGTGTCTAAGAAATGTGAAACTGACTTCACTGTTTTCTATGAAAGGTCCAGAAAGTACCAAAGTGACAGATATGACTTCCCTGAAAGCATGTTTTCACAATTATCAAAACTGGCCCTAACAAGTGCCGTACCTTTCGGAGAATTCAGTGATTCAGTTAAGGCCTGTGACCTTCGAGATATTAATATGGATGAATTGTATGAAGAGTATGGGACTGTGGAGACAATTATCAATACTCCTGAAATGGTAGATTGCCACAGTGATGAACGTTACCTCAAATTGTCCAGTAAATCTGAGTTACCATTCACAAACCTGAAGAAAGTGAGTGCATATAATTGAAATGGTGGAGAGCCACAATGATGAACGTTACCACAGTGATGAACGTTACCTCAAACTGCCCAGTAAATCTGAGTTACCATTCACAAACCTGAAGAAAGTGAGTGCTTATATATTCTCCATTCCATGCAGTAATGCTCACTCAGAACGAGTTTTTTCGATGATAACAGCGTGGAGGAACGAGAGAAACAGTTTGGAAGTGGACACGGTGAAAGCAGAGCTTCAAATCTGTTTCAGCTTCAAGACGAATGCACAGCTATGTACAAAACATTTCTGACCAACAAAAAACTCTTGGAGATGGCAAGTAGAGGGCAGAAATACCACAAACAGACATCCAGGCAGTCAATGGTGACACACAACTAACATTAGTTTGTGTGGTAGGGTTTATTTGCACTTTGTCACTGTTTCACTAGAAGCGAAGGTTATTAATTTCATTCAGTACTTTATTTTCTTTTTTAATTCAAATATATATATATGTATATATATATAGTTTCGCGATGTTTACAGTAGTTCCAGTATCGGTACGAGTCAGAGTTGCCAGTTTGCCTGCTGTTTGGAGCGTCGTTGTGTCATAAGTCTTACATTAATTTTATGCTCTTTTGCTGTATAATGTTTTATTTACGTGATTGATCGTTAAATTATGCAATTTAATTTAAGTTTGGTAAATGATTTAGAGTGTTATGTAATGTAAGAAGACTCTGGCATGTCTGATATCTCCGAGTTGGCAACTGTTGTTCTCATGGGAAGTGATCATTCTCGAATAATGCAAGGTTATAAGCAGCGATGGAAGCAACATCTACTCCCGCGACGTCCTCTCCACCTGCTACAGCCTTCGACCCGTTGAGGGGGG
>JAGKTI010000972.1:69089-103845 GCA_018397915.1 Birgus latro | reverse complement strand
ATATATATTACACCGGAGCTGTACATACCTTTTCTCTACCTCGCATTTACTGGCATCAGTTTATTTTGTGCATCTCTTCCTGACCGTGTTTACTTCCCCTATTCCATAAGGCAACATTATGTACCAGTAATGTGATGAATGAACTACCGATACGGCTAGTTATTCCCAGTGATACAAACCTTGTTTAAGATCAGATGATCAGTATTTGCTTCAGCACGACACATCGTTCATGCTGGATAATCAAACACCAAGTATATAACATAAAAAATTTATATTTCAATAATATTAATGTATCACATGACACTAAGATTTTACAAGACTATTTTCTCTGTTGAGGAATCAGGAAATATATTACATTCTGCCTCTAGCGAGGGAGCGGTGCCCCCCACAACGTAGTGAAAAGCAAGACAAATCTAAAACAGAGATGCGGCGGCATTGTGACACAAGTTAAAAAATAAATAATTCCAGATTTTTATAAAAAAAGAAACCATAAGTTAGATAAGAGGAGCGACAGAACTGTACAAAAGTAAGAAAATTACAAAAAAAGCAAATACAGTAATTTGTACATTCCTTCCTATTTACAATGGTAAAAAAGATATCAAACTATGGGAACATTTGGGGTGCCCGCTTCAAAGTGTAGCTCAGTCACCTCTTGCTTTGCGCTGATGCTCTGTGTACTGTGGTGTGGTGTGATGTTGCAGTGTTGCATGCCATAGTAAAAGTGCTCATTATTTTAGTTCCCTTGGCACTACTTAATTCAGACTTTTATATGAATTATGGTGGTGAAGTGAGGTGAGATGAGAAGAGGTGAGCATGATATGATGGGTGTAGCTGTGTGATGTGAGGTGAAGTATGGCATGGTGATGTATGCTACAATGAAGAATGAGTGGTGGTGTGAGATGACAATGGTATGATGAATGGTCTACTTGTCGCATCCTGACTGTGGCAAGTCATTGATAAGGTGTTGCATAGTACTGTTGAAACTGTGTTACAGTGGTGGTGTAGTGTGTGGTGTATGGTTGTGGTGTGAAGAGCATGTGTGACTTGGGGTGCAGCGTGGTGAGGGTTAGAGCAGCACACTCGCTTACACCCTGCTGCCGGGCGAGTATTTTTCCCTAACAAATGACAGACAGACAGACGGACAGACACAGTGCAGAACATTACATTGATAAAAAACAGGGGAAAACGAAGGGCGGGGCGGGAAAGAGCCCAAGAGATGCAAGAGATTTTGAATCCCTGCATAACTAACATTTCTGTGAGCAACACGAACGGTATCTACATTTGTACATAATGATGGTTTGTTACATTATTGTAAATATTTTAAGTTATTATTACTATTATTTATTTAATCATTTATTACTATGAAAGAGAAGCAATTATCATCTGCAGTCGGATCCTTCCTTGTACGGGTATAAGGTGTGGTGGAGGCCGGGCACATCCAGTAAAGTTTGTTGCTGTGGCTGGCCCGCCGCCGCTGCCGCCGCCCCTGTCAGCTGAGCCTGCAGCCTCTGCATTAACTCCTCTGACAGCTCCGGTCTTGGGGGCGGCGGTCCAAGCCCTGGGGGTCCTAGGCCTCCAAGGCCATACTCAGCTGGGCCAAGACCCAGCTGTTCTTGCCCACCTGCAGTGGGAGGGTCAGCTTGGTGGGGGTACACTTCATATGGAGCACCTGGGGGCGGTGGTGGTGGGGGAGGTGTATCCTGGGGTATTCCAGGGTCTGGGGGAGGCTCAAATAAAGGACTGGGGCCAATATTTGCAGGGTGTGGTTTGGGAGGGAGAGGGCAGGTCGGGGAGGCAGCTGAAGTGTCTGTTATTGGCGGGTCCAGCTGAGGAGTATCTGGGGGCTGTTCCGGAGGCCTAGCTGCAGGAGGTCCAGGACCCTGATCTTGTACACTGGACTGGGGTTTTCCAGGAGTGTTGGATGCAACATAGCCATCCGGACGACGGGACAGCTTCAGTTTTAGTGGCACTTTGGGTGTAGTGGTTGACTCTTCTTTACTCGAGTCAGAGTCTGGCTTTGGCAGTGACAGTCTAATTTTCAGCGAAGGTGCAAGTGCATCTGGATCATCACTACCACCTCTGCTGCTGTTACAACCACCACCAACATTGTTGCCACCACTACTAGTTGCACTGTTTTCACTCTTCCCTTTACCAAACCTTATAACTAATTTCGGTGTATTTGTGCTGTCACCTGGTATCACTTTAAAATCATGTTTGTCACCGGGATCACCATCCTTAGCCTCTGAACCTGAACCACCACCACCCTCCCCTGAATACACTCGCCGCTTCTTGTTCTTCTTTTCTCTGTCTGTCCCCTTTTTACCAGGCTTATCGAAATTGGCCATAATTTGCTCACGGAACTTCATACTGTCACTCTTGATTTTTGCTATTGGGTTTTCCTCAGCAAGACGCTTTTTAGGTGGTCTCGGCTGCTTTCCAGCAGGATAAGATGGTACTGTCGTCACCTCACTGCCCTTCTTACCCAAGCTTATTCTTAGTTTGGGTGGTGGCTTGGCACTCCAAACATCCTTTTCTTCTGGACCTTTAACATCCTTAGCACCCCGAGCACGTTTCCTACATGGGTCACTGTCGGTGGATTCAGAGTTTCGTTTACCAGGTTCATCCCTAATGTTCCACACATCAAGATGACGCAGCTCTCTGGGCCGTTTACGTCGACTACCACTAGCTGAATCATCTTGTGTGTACATCTTGTAGTCCTCACGTGTGGGTATAGAAGTCATGGAGGCCACGGCTTTGGGGATAGTGATGCCAGTGCGGGGGATATGTGGGGCAGGACTGGGTGCACTGCTGGTTGGACCAGCTTCAGGGTTTTCTGTAGGCAATTGATCCTGGTATTGCCGGATTAATTCCTTCTTCCTCATGCGACGCAATGTGGAGGTAGTGGAGGCTGGGGTGGGAGCACCTGAGGCCTCAGGAGCTGGAGCCACTGTGCTACTGCTAGAGTAAGAATTAGCATAAGGGCCTTTGATTTTCAGTTTCAGCTGATTGGTACGTTCATCAATTCCCAGATGTGCTGTTGGGCCACTTATAGTAACTTTACTATGATCACTAGTATCCTTTTGCACAGCAACCAGGTCTGTTGGAGGTCCAGCATCCCTTGCCTCTGCAGCTGCTGTAATGGTCAGCTTGGTTTCAGATATACTAGCTACTATTTCCTGTGGAGTGGCATGCAAGACGTCAGGTGTCTTGGGTGGTCCATCAGGCATTGAATCAGGCTGAGGTGGGGTTGGAGAGTGAACACTGCGACGCAGCTGAGAGTTCTGCATATTTCTATAGTCCTCCAAGATCTTAGCTACCTTATCATCATCATCCTCTACCGCACGAGAAGAACCTTTCTCCTTGTAAGTAGACTTGGACTTTTTCCCTGACTTTTTTGGTGACTGTTCTTTTAGGTCGCTTGCATAAGTAGGAGTGGCTGACTGCTGCTGATACTGTACTTCTTGTTGCTGTTGCTGCTGCTGATGCTGTTGCTGCTGCTCTTGTAACTGTTGTAGATGCTGCTGTTGTTGTTGCTGCTGTTGCTGTGGAGCAGTATCGATTGACTGTCTTTTTTCTCGAGAACGTCTATAATCATCCAAGGTATTGTTTGCAGGACCATCATCATCAAATTCATTGTCAAAATCAAAATCATAAACAGTCCCAACAAGCTCCTTTGGAACTGACACGGAATTACATCTGGGGCTATGACCACGACCCTTCCCCTTTCCTGCATTTCTACCACGACCCTTATTGTAACCACCACGCCCAGCCTTACCACCTCTTTTTTCCCTTGGTTTGGGAGGTTCCTTGTTCCAGCGAGGTGAAAGGGTGCGGGATCGGGGCGACCGTTTTTCCTGTCGCGGTGCACGGGGTTCCTGCATGTATATTGGCACTCGTTTAGTTGTGGTGGTCTGTTCTTCCCGCTGTGGTGTTGGACTGTCCTCCACAGTGATTGTTTCCACCTGAGGTGATTGTTCCTCACGCTGGTTCTTTGGACTGCCAACCACCACCACAGGGGACTTACTGGCACCACCTGCATTGCTAGCTGTAGTAGTAGGCACGGTACTTGTTGTGGAAGTGGTGGTGATGCTGGTGCTGGTAGTGGTAGTAGTTGTGGTTGTGGTGGTGACACTAGTGGTTATGCTGGTGGTGGAGGAACTAGTAGAAGAAGCTGTGGTAGAAGAAACAGGTGGTCGAGGTGGTGCAGCTACCGGACTGGATATGGGTGGTGGAACAGTTTTCTTGCTGCCAAACACCGAATTAACAGGTGATGCTTGTGGCTGGGCAGCCTTTCCTGCTCCATCCACTGCTGGTACAGTGGGAGAGGTTGCTGCTTGAGGGACCTTTTGGGCAGAAGGGAAGAGCTGTGAGTCCCCAACTCTGGAGGCCCGGGAGAGTAATACTGAGCGATCCGTGGGTGGCACCTCTACCACCTCACTGTTACTGTACACACTTGATGGTGAAACTTGCACTGGCGCTGCCTGGCTGTGCGGTAATACTGGTTCCTCCCACCCTCCACCACCACCCTTGGAAGTAGTTGTGGTCATGGTGGTGGTAATGGTGGTGGTGGTTGCTGGCATGGGTGTGGTGGAAGTAGTAGATGTACTGGTAGGAGTCGTGGTAGGGGTGGTGGTTGGAGTAGGGGTAGGAGTAAGGGTGGGGACAGGGATGAGAGCAGGGGTAGGGGCAGAAGCTGGGGCTGGAGTGACTGTGGTTGCCGTGGTTGTTGTAGTAGTTGTGCTGGGTGACGGGAGACCTGGTAACACTTTGGTTGGCGGAGAGGGGTGAGGTGTGCCAACCATCAAGGGAGAGGGCATTTGTTTTACTACCTTCGTGCCAGGACGTCCACTGGCCTTGCTGTTTGGTGGGACAAGGTCTGGTGAGGGCGGCAGTGCATCACGGAGGGGCATTCGCATCCGCTCTTGAGCTTCTGCCTTATCGACATCCCTGGTAGCTTGTGCTTGAGCCTGGGCATATTGGTGCTGGGTGAGGGCAGCAACTTCAGAGGCAGGAGTGGGTGCTGGGTGCTGCAGTAAATAGGGTGCATTGGGGTTGAAGAGACCAGTCTCCATCATGTGACGAATACGGTAGGCTTCAGATGACATCATGCCATGGTGGGCATTGAGTAGCTCAAAGGGATTGTAGATCTGAGAATCTGTGTATAATGATCGCTGCATTTCCAGCAATGACATGGAGGCAATGTCCAAGCCAGGTATGGGTAGATGAGGTGCCAGGGGCCCTTGAGGATCACCCTTATGCTCCTGCTGTGGAGGGCTCTTTGCCCACTGGCCCCGCCACTGCTCCACAAAGCTGGCTGCTGATGACGAGGTTCCACTTTTGGCTGCAGACCCTTCTGTAGCTGCCTGGGATGTTGTGGCAGAACACTCAGGCTGGGGCTGTGGAAAGCTCTGACTGGACGGAGGAGACAAAGGACCGGCCTCGCTAGGTGGGGTGGCTGCAGCAGGAGGCTCTGGGTGTACCTCTGCCTGTCTCTTCATTTCTCCTATTACATCTTCTAGATTCTTCTTTTTGGTGGGTGACACAAACTTGTTGAGACCCTGTTGCTGCTTGACCTCAGGAGGGGTTGGAGTTAGTGGCAAGGGAGCAATGGCAGGTGTATGTACCGGAGTAGAAGGTGTGGCAAGAGCTGGGACAACAGAGATGGGGTCAGAGTCGGTACTATCAGCCACCTCTGCACATGTGGCCTCGGGCAGAAAACTATTTACAACAGTATTTACAGTGACCAGTTCAGGGCACCCAGCCTGGGCCCGATCAACAGGCTCGGGTGTATTTATTGCACTCTTGTAGCCACTATCCTTTGGCTGCTCCACACGCCGCTTCTCCACACCACTGCTTGCTGCCACAACTTCCTCATCACTATCCCCAATGCGAACTTTCTTATTTTCTGGCTCAGTGTCTGACGTCTCCACAATGTCAGCCAACCGCCCAACTTTAACCTCTTCATCCTCCACATACCCAAACACACCAAGTCGTCTCTGATGATCTTCCTTCTCCCTCACCTCAACCTCTCCTGTCTCTTTCTTCAATTCTTTTTTTTCCACTCTGGATAGATGATCAACATCCCTGACCAGTTTGTCCTCAGCTGGTGGCATTGGTTCAACTGGTTTTTCTTGAAGGTTCTGAGGCTTACATATCTCACTCTTATCTTTCTTACACTCTTCTTTCACATTCCTCTCAGTTTCAACCTCTACACACTCTTCCCTACCTTTTGCATTCTCCCTTGTGTCTTTCACTATTAACACTTCCCTCCCAGCTTGGGCACTTACTCTTTGGGATACACTTCCTCTTAAGTTCACACTTTTCTCTCTTGGAGGCAAAACCCTCGAGACCTGTGTCCTCTCACGAGTGTGTAAAGGCTTATCATTTCCATCACTCACACCCCACTCATTTACCTTGTCTTCTTTCTCACACTCTTTGTTTCTTGTCTTCACCATCTCCCCTTTGTCAGTCTCTTTTGTTCCCTCACTCTTATCTCGTTCTTTTGCGACTTCACCATCACCTCTTCCTCTGACTACTTCACTCTTATTCCTCTCTATTGCAACCTCCCCTTTTTCCCGGTGTCTCCCAACTTCCCCCTTCTCCTTGTCTCTTATAATTTCTCCTTTGTCCTTCTCTCTAACAACTTCTCCCTTGTCCTTACCTCTTACTTCTCCCTTGTCCTTTTCTCTTACTAATTCTCCCTTACCCTTTTCTCTTAATAATTCTCCCTTGTCCTTGTCCCTTACAACTTCACCCTTGTCCTTTTCTCTTACATCTCCCTTGCCCTTTTCTCTTACTAATTCTCCCTTATCCTTGTCTCTTACTAACTCACCTTTGTCCTTGTCTCTCACTATTTCACCCTTATCCTTCTCTCTTGATGCATCACCTTTGTCTCTCAACCCCTCCCTTCGTTGCCGTAATATATCTGGTTCTTTCACTGCTTCCTTCTTTTCGGTGGTGGTGACTCCTCTGGCGGGGGGTGGGTGCTTTTCTTTGCTGCCTCCCTCTGTGACCTTCTTGCTGGGGCGGAGGTGGGGTGGTTCCTGAGGCTGTACCTCCCTTCGGGATGGGACGTGTCCGGGGAGTGGAGGCGGTTCTCTCTCTCTTCCTCCTCTGCGATCTGTCCTGGGTGGAGCATTAGTGTGACCTGGGATGTCTTGCATGGGGAGGTCACCAGCACCAGCTCTCTGTCCGCACTCAGCCCCACCTTGACGCAATCTCTGCTCCAATCCTCCACTCTCTCGTCGACTGGTAGACTTGGTGGTGCCGGAGGCTTCCTTCTCAGCAGACACTCGGGATTCACTTCTCTCAGTAACCGGCGGCTGAAACCCATGTTCAGGCCGCCCTTCGGAAGTTTTAAGCTTCTTATCAGGGGCCTTCCTTCGGGTTCCAACAGCCGGTTCCTGATTTTCATCCTCTCGTTCGTCACTGTCGGAGGTGAGATGAAGGTCGCCAGAGATACTTGATCCACGAAAGGGCTGCTGACGAGATCTTGCATCATCCCGGCCTTCATCCTCCCCCTGGCCTGGGGATGCAGCACCCTTCCTGCCTGGGGTGGTGGGCTGTCCAGTGCTGTCATTGTCGTCGGATGAACTTTGGTATTCCCGTACAAACATTTCGCCACGAAAAAACTGCTCCCCTGTATGAGTCTCCTTTGCTGCTTCCAGTATGGGATCTGTGCGCACCTGGACTGGGCGGTCCCGTCGGCCAGCGGCACTACACTCTTCCTCGCTGTCTGAGAAGATAGACTTGGACACCTTCTGCAAGTCTTTCTGCTCTTTCTGGTCCTTGACTGGCTTACGAGTGATGGTTGGACTCTCTGTCTCACTCTCCGACTCCAGATCAGATGTGGCAGTTGGAGAGTGCTGTTTGACTGTCCGTGGAGATTTGGACTTTGATCGTCCACTTATTCGACTCTCCTGTCTTGAGATTCTCTTTGTTTTTGCTGGAGGAGGAGCAGGTGTTGCTGGGGTTTCCACCTCTTCTGTGCCAGATGCAGCTTGGGTACCACCCTTATTGGTACTGCCCTTGAGGTTCTCAGCAGCCTTCCTGGCAGCCTGCCGCATAGGGACGTACGGAAGGATCTCAGGAGGTTCAAACAAGTTCTTCTTGGGTGCCTCAACTGCTTCGGTCTTGGCTTCTTCTGCTGTGCGATCAGCTTTTTCCCGCCCACCTTTCCCTTTCCTCCCTTTGGTGGGTGTCAACCGTTTCTCCTCTCCCACCTTCTTCTCAACCTCCACTTCCTCCACGTCCTCCTTGGTGTCTCGTACTGGTTTAGCCGTAGTCTTCTTGGTGTCTGGGTTGGCTGGTTCAGCAGGTGGGGTGGTGTTGGCAGTGGCAGTAGTGGTAGTGGCAGCAGTGCTGGTGGTGTTCTGACTAGTGATCAGCTCTGAAGCCTTCTTGGCTGCCTTCCTCTGTGGCACAAACAAGTGACCTTGTGTTGCTTCCACCTCGGCAAGCTTTGTGCTGGTTGCTTCTCCCTCACCTTCTTCTGCCTGTTTCCCTTCATTCTTAACCTTCTCCCCTACTTTTCTCCCTCCCTTCCCTCCCTTCTTTTTGTTCATCCTCTCCACCTTCGCTTCAATCTTTGGAGTAAACTCTTTCTTAGCTGCCTTAGTCTTAAGAGTTGCATGGTTCTGAGAATCAGCGGTACTATCTTTGTTATCATCATCACTAACATCACTTTCACTGGACACTGTCACACCTTTCTTGTCCTCTTTCTTTGGTCCTTTACTAAGGGAAGTTTCAGGGGCATTGTCTGAGCTAGAATCAGAATGTTCACTACCACAGGGCCCATCACTACTGATCACCACCCCATCATGACTCTTGTCATCATCATCACTGGAGAGTTTATAGGTGGGTGGTTGCAGCTCATCATCATCGCTGAGCTCCAATTTAGGTGGCTCCAGGGCAGGAGAGCTGGCAGATGTGGCTTCACTGCCTCCTGCTCCTGCTCCCATTCCAACCCCTGACCCCACAACTTTGCCCCACCGACCCTTCCGTACAGGCTTTTTATCCTTGGCAAGGGTGAGCGTGGGTGCAGGTCGGTCATCCTCACTGCTGGCACTGGACTCCACCTTGGGTGGCGTTACCTTCTTTTTGTTTCTCCTGCGAGTAGGCTGAGGCTTGGGCTTGGGTGGGGCAACTTCAGCCTCATCCTCTGACGACTCAGCACCAACTCGCGTTGTCCTGGTGGATGAGGTATTTGGTTCCACCTTGACCGTTTTATCAGCAATGAGGGCATCAAAATCTTTTGAGTCCCGGTCATCACCAGATAAGCCGACACGTTCCCTGAAGGACTTGCTCTTGATAACAGAAGCCCTACCCGTACCCCGCCGCCGCCGCCCCACCCGCCCTCTGGCCCCCACAGCCCCTGGCACACCCTCCTCTGCACCTCTATCCTTCTCTGAGAGGTGGAGGAAAGAGTGCCGTGGGGGCTTGGGTGTGGAAGGCTCCAGTTTGAGTGAATGATTTTCCTTGGCAGGCTCCTCTTCACTGCTTGTGTAAACAGGGTAACGGCCACTGCCCTTGGTTGGCAGTGTCCATTTGGTAGAGGCAAGGGAGGAGTCAGAATCTGTAGAAGAATGCAAGGAGCTGGACCGAGACCGTCGTTGTTCGGCCCCATTGACGTACAGCTTCTTGTAAGGATTTTCTGATTTCTCCTTTTTAGGTCGAATGAGGCCGTTAATGTCTTTCTTTTGTGGTGGTTTCCTGGGCCGAGGAACTGATGCAGGCGCTCCTGGTCCACCTTGCATGGCTGCCAACATCTTAGCAAACTGCTTCTGTGTGTGGCGCGGGGCATCCCGGTGAGAAAACATTTGGTCATACACAGATGGACCATGGTTAGCCTGCTTGACTGCCTCAGCCTCCTGAGGGGTAAGACCACCCACTGACAGCAGCGCCACTTGCTTACTGAATGTCTGCTCCCGTGTCTTGATGAACGACCGGGACAGACGCTCTCGACGACTAACCATATAGCACAGATTCCGCACCTGTGGAACAGGATGTCATTAAATATAACTAAACGTGTAATTTTTATCAGCAGTACAGCTATAAGAGTTAACTAAATTCTGAAGTGATAAAATACCTATTTTTTCT
Organism: Birgus latro; assembly: GCA_018397915.1. NCBI lineage: Eukaryota > Metazoa > Arthropoda > Malacostraca > Decapoda > Coenobitidae > Birgus > Birgus latro. The sequence continues at coordinate 93,747 of JAGKTI010000972.1, read as the reverse complement.
GGCAAACACTGATGACATTAAATTAAATTAGCTCTAACCTGCCAAATCACTATCCTACACCTACTTCCCACTATGGGGTAAGACCCATCAAGATATAAAGAAAATGAAAGTAACTTAAGCACAAGAACACTCAAATGAGCACCCAGTGATATGGGCCGTACATTTATTCAGTTGCTCTTCAAGCCATTGAAATTCTAGGCTCCACCTCACACACAACAACCCACACAAAAATGTGCTTCACGCAGTTAAGTTACTCTCGCAACACCTGTTGGGTGGAAACCATTGTTACTGTCAAATTACAAAATGAGTGCAACCATAATTAGCTGCATAACCTTACATGCAGTACTGCATCCATTCATTCATTTCTATCCACGTAAAGTCTTCTGCTTCACATCTCTACATTGCTTGGTAGTTTTTTCACTTTCCATTTCCAACCAGCATTTCTTGGCCATCCACACCTCCTCCCACCCTTATATTCACTCAAATAAACTCTTTCACCAACTTATTCAAGACCATTCTCTCACTGTAACTACACCATATAAACACTCCTAACCTCTATACACTTTTTTTTTAACACCACATCTTTGCTGAACGTACATACCTTACCCCATCCATGCTCTACAACTCACATATATTCCTTAACAATCCCATTTTTCTACTACTCCCAATAATTGCCTCTCAAATGCATGTAACACCAAACTCTTACACCCATGCATCAATGTGAGCACCAGCACACCCCTCAGGCCTTTTGTGGTCTCAGTACTTGCTATTATAATAAGCATCCTGGGGACAAAGCACATCCTGGTTTCACACTAACATTCAAGTACTTACACAGGCTTCCTTACAAATCAGAAACACTCTCTGCAACACTGAACAATTTTCTTTTCACACCATATACAGTATATGTAGCGCCTTCCGTAATCCCTTGCAGTTTATTTCCTCATAAGCTCTTTCCAGATCCACAAATGCCAAAAGCATCTTCCAGTCCTTCTCACATGTTTTCTCCACTGAATGCATTGCTATAAATAACTGACTCCAATATTAGCAACCAGTTCACACACAACCCTGTCTATCTCTAATGAGATATTCTTATGTATTAATCACTCAATTATTCTTTCATATACTGGTACCTTTTCTCACAACACTTAGTAGATATATTTTATAATATTATTTGCACTCACTTTGGTGATTTTTGTACAAGAGTAAAGTTATATTCTTTTAGCACTCCATTAGCACAACTACACTCATCCAGGCTTTCTCACATACTTCCCCCAAACAGTTCATGACAGTCTCTTGGCCCAAGGATACTGTGACAAGAACACTAAATATGGAACCTTATACTGACTCAACTGCAGCCCTGCAATCACTCAGCCCATCTTCTCACAACAACCTCTAAACCCAGACCCAGATGTATAGAATAAAACTCATCACCATCAAACTTCTGTGCAAACAATGCACATAATGTTAGGCATATTAACCCCTGCCAGGCTGATTCTTTGCACTGTATTTTAACTTCCCTGAGTCACTGTTTTATAACCAATGTAAACTGTACCTCACATCAGGCTTGCAGCCTGGTCCATGCAGACCTTCATTATGCCTCATATGAAGTCTGCAGCTTGGCAAGGGTTAAAGTTATATGTGGAATTATGAAGCTTAAGGGTTGTGGTGGGTGAATGAGAAAATAAAAAAGACATGGCTAGAACTGATGGAAAAGAGAGCAAGAGAAAGAAAGAAAGAGAGGTTCAACTGAAAGAAGGAAATATATGGATGAGGAGAGTGCACCAACAGAAGATAAAAGAGAAAGTACACTGTGGCTTGGGTAGATACAAGAAAGGGATTCAAATGGAAAAAGAATGACTACCCTATATTAAAAGGGAGACACACATGAGGTGATTCACAAAGAGAAAAAATAAAGCATTTTACCCGCTCGAGGTACTGCCGTAGCTGGACAAACATCTTCATCCGCTCGATGTCGTGCTCCTGCTGCTGGGACAACAAGTCAATCTCTTCACTTCTTGGAGTCAGCAATGGCTTGTTGAAGCTTGACTGTTGGACAAAGATAAAAGTTGTCAGGACAAGAAACAAATATTAAGATGGCATAAAATTATTCAGCCACTGCTGTGCTATACCAGCAACAGACAGTAATGTATTGATGTTTCCCATGGCCACTAAAATCCATTTCCCCCCCTCCCCCATATGATTCTACTCAGCTTAGAACACACAGTGCAGAGGGGAGTCAATGATGGCCACTATATATCTCACTCCTACAGTTCAAAAAGTCTTTAAAGCTGAAGAAAATAATCTGGCAGTAAGAGGAATACAACAGAGAATACATCACTGAACTGAACAGGTTATACATGCACCAGTTACAGCAGGATACTTATACATGGTGGAACTGATAAAACTAACAGCTCCACTACCTGGTTATACAAACATCCCTCAGTTCACTACTTATTTCTCCAAAGGAGGATGGTGGGCTATAGGAGGAGAATAACTTCAGTCTGCAGTCCACTGGGTTCACATCCAGATGAGCATAAATGCTATGGTGTAATGTAATTCAAAGCAAATGTATGCCCTAACGTCAGAGAGACAATCAACTTGTCAGTGGAATATTAATTATACCTCACTTTGTTGACTTAGGGAGAGACAACTTACTGCCCTTCTCTCTACAGTATACTGAACTTATCTCATATTTAAGTCAACACCAAGATCCCTACTAATTAAGTCTATACAAGAAGTACATATTAACGGTGAAAATGGATAACTACTGCACAGGGACCTCAAGCGATGAAGAACATACAAACTTTCTTGAAACCCTCCTCTTGAAACGCAGCAAGTGAATCCAGAGTTTTTACAGCAACAAGCAGGTATGTCAGACATGTTCTTCAATATCAGAGTAAAAGATGTGCAATAAGTAAGTTGAAGAAAACAATCCCTGGGGCTGGTGTGAGGAGACAAGACCTTAGCCCCTCATCAGCAGTGATGGGTAAACCCGGGGCTAAACACAACAGACTATTTGCTAAATGGCAGCAGGTCTAGGTAACCCACTCGAGATGCCAACACTCTTGTTGATATTCATACACTATAAAAGGATTAATAGGTTCTAGACTAATTGTTTTTGCAATGTAGTTTTCACATTCACTGCTTCCACAGCAACCTCAAAAGTCAATAGCAGCATCAACTGACTGCAAATGACAATAAACTTAAGGGTAAAATCACTGAAAAATTGACTGACTTCAGAAGATCGCAAGCAAAATAATTTACATATGGCTGCACAACACAAAAAAATAGAATACTACACACACATATCAATCTCTCATCAACTGGTAACTCCCAGTCCCAGGGCAACATCTACATGCACCACAGCCTTCTGTCTCAAGCCACTCCATCACTGAAGAGTCTAAACCATCATCAAAGGAACCATATGAACAAAAGGCCAATCCAGGAGGGGATCTGACAGTATCTTACGAACCTTAGAAAGGGATGGGGCCACTAACCCTTAGAACCCATTCATTACCTCAAGCACTTCCATCCCTCTTTTACTGTGTGTTAGGGTAAGGTAAGCAAAGTGTGGAAGTAGGTACATATAGTTCTTTTTAGAGCATATGCTGCATAGTGTGCACTTGAGAGGAACATTGTGTGTGAAAATGTATGGTTACCTATATATGAAGTCTAAAACAGTTATCCAGAAAATTACAGCTCTTTTTACGTGTATCATAACAACACATCATTTTTACCATGTCTGCAAGGGTGGGTTCTACAATCATGTAATCAACTGACTTCTGGATGCACAGCAGACTAACACACAAGCTGGGTGAAACGTTATCTGGTATGAATGAACCAATTCCAATCCCTATGAGGTGGCTGTTGGGTTTATGATCACATACAGTATTTTCTGTTTGCTTCCCTACAATCTGAATATAGTCACGCTGCAGAGGAACACCCTTCTTTACTCAAAGCTCACACATCTCAACATTAAAACAACACATATGTCTACTCACCCGTCTCTTGAGCTTCCAGTAGTTGAAGATGGTTTCAGTGGTTTCAAAGTCGATGTCCAAGAAGTTTGAGGTCTCCAGAACATCCACATGTTTGAAGAATTCAGATTCGATCTGCCGCAATTTTGCTGCCCTTGCTTGATTTTTCTGCTCTGAACTCCAGTCTTTCTTTTTCTTAGGGGCAGCACTATCTTCTCCTTCCTCACTCTCTCCCTCTTCACTGCCAAGTTTCTTGCTTGAGACGCTGTGCTTCTCACAGTACGACTGCAGAGGGCAGAAGAAAACAGGTTGGGAAAAAAATTAAATACTCTACTGCAAAAAAAAAAAAAAAAAAAAAAAAAAGAGGTACAAGACAACTAAATGAGAGCTCTTACAGGGTTGCAGGGACTTTATTCTAACATGGTGACTGATTTTCAGAAAGACTGATAAAATTACTGAAAAGAAAGTTCTTCAAGAGATGTATCAAAGTTAGGCAAATGTAGAAAGCTTTCTTGTAAGAAGGAAGATTGGCATGAGGAAAACTCCCATGCCCAACTGACTCTTCAAGACTTTTAAAACCAATGAGGCAGTTCTGATGCAAACATTAAGTGCTTTTAAATCATCCCGTAAAGCAAAGTAAGTCCTTGTTCAGAGTCACCTTTTTATGTTACAGTACTTTCATTATTATTTCCAATACATTTATTACCTGCAACTACACCCTGTAATCATCCTTCACAATATCTCTCACAGTCCTAACTTCTCACAAAAAGGAAGGTTTTGAGCTGTGTCTTTAAAAATTCAACAGGACATCAACAGTTTCATGGACAATGGCAGTCTATTGCAATATATAACCCAAAGGCCATAAAGGAAAGGTTGATCAGATATAGATGACTGATGAGCAGCTCTTGGTTCCTCAAAGTGCTAACAATCATCTTCTCTTTGCAACATCACACCTGGGCAGGCTGATAGAAACGTTAACAATTCAGCATGATGCTCTGGTTTGCTAAATGTAAAAACCATGAAATCCAAGGACACAGCTTAAATTATATTCTAGTTCTTATTGGCAGCCAGTGGAGTGAAAAGGCATATGAGAGAGGGGAGTGTGAGCTGGGGGGAGGGCAGTGAAATGGCGTGGGATAGGGCAACATGGAGGCAATTTGTTTGTGGCCACCCCTTATGGGATTAAGGCATCTGGTAATAGATAGATAGACAATGCAACTCAATTTGAAATGAGGTGGTGGGAGCTCAGAGGCAGACTAATGAGTCTTGCTGCTCTATTTAACACAGACACAGACTGAATAAATTATTTGAAAGATCAATCTACTACACATTACAGAGATAGCCCGATTATCCGGGCTATATGGTGTGAAGGGGTGACTGAATAGTCTGAAATCACGATTAATCCGGCGGAAACAAAAAACAAGTACTGTTAGACTGATTTATTTACCGGTAAATGTACACTTAACGCAGCAGAAAGACCTTACCAAATCTTTGCATGTGCATCCTGCTTGTTTCTGTATTTTTCTAGTTTCAGTTTGGGCATGTGGAGAGGATGGAGAGTGAAAGATTGACGAGGAGAGTGTATGTGAGTGAGGTGGAGGGGGCGAGAGGGAGGGGGAGGCCGAGGATGAGATGGAGGGATGGAGTGGAGGTATATGAGAGAGGGGGGTGTGAGTTGGGAGCGTGGTAGTGAAATGGCAGGGGACAGAGTGACATGGAGGCGATTTGTTTGTGGCCACCCCGTTCAGGATTGAGGCATCTGGCAATAGATAGATAGACAGACAGTTTGGTAAATTTCTTTATCTTGCTGAAAAATATCCTCTCTGTTATTATCGTCACGTTCCTGAAGCTGTACAGTCGCGTTCGTGAGTCCTGATACACATGTAGTTGTCTTGTCTGCTGTTGTGTCAACCGTTGGTAGGATGTTGAACTATTTCACTTGCTAACCGACCAAATTATGTTCAGTATATCAGGCAGTAAGCACAAAAGTTCCATATTCCAAAAGCAGTAAGCACTGCAATAGACAACAAAAACACCTGTGTATCGGGACTCATGAACGCGACTGTACCTACAACTGTTTCCAGCACAATGGAAGAAACTCAACATATTCAAGTGTGGATTTCGTTTCCCAACTTCCAAACTGAAGATTAAGTTAGGTTAAATTATTAGGTGCAGTTAAGCTAAGTTAAGCCAGGTTTGGTTAAACAATTAGATCAGAACAGTACCTTCCGCCATTACGTTAACTAACAACAAGAGTTGCACACCAGCAGAACAGCTAAAAAGAACGGGGAAACAGATTTTACAAGAAATGTTTATTTGCCAACCCAGAAACAATCAGAAAAACATAACAGAATATCAGGATGAACTGATTTGGTAAGGTGCTTTTACTGCTTACAGTAAAGCGTATGTTTAGCCCCCTCAATGGCCGTGAGTTCAGAAATTTGCGTGCTCCCGTGGCAGGCCTTGGAACCATTTTTTCTATGTTCCAAAATCAGTTTCTTTTTCTTACATATGTGATAAGACTCGTCTGGTGCACTTTTATATTTTTTTTTGTCCCTAAACCCATCTTCTGATTTGCTATGAATCGTGAAAGAATAAAATTAGGGCGCATGTTACATTAGCATTAAAGCATATTGACGAAAACATCTGGCTACTGGGATGGTACAGCAGGTTTGTATAACCATACCAGTGACTTTCGTTCCCTTCCCATAATTGTTCGCAGATTTTATAGCTCCCTAACTCAACGTCATTGACACCGGTGCAGTAATGCATTGTTCAAAGATGGCAGCTATGAAGGGGTTAATGGAAATACATAATTATTTGTATCAATACTGTCTCAAACATACACATAACGAACGAAGAATGAGCAATAAATGTACACTCAGCTGCAAAAAGCAGAAATAACTGTATGCTCTGTCGGTCTGAAATGTGTTGGGAACCGCGACATTGAACAAAAAATGTGGGATGCTAACTTATGAGAAGACGTGATACGAGTTTTTTTTTTTCTTCTGACTAGTAAACATTTTTGCTTCATTTCGTCCCCTAAAATTGTGAAACCTATAAATTTTCGTGTAAGCATACAGCCTAATGACCTTGACAAGTCAATTTATTATCCTCTAGTTTGTTTTCTGTATTTTTCTGCCTATTTTGAGGGTGGTAAATTACCTTTCTTTCGCAGCAAGATTTCCTCTCTTATTATCATAATGTTCTTTAAGCCTTACCTACTACTGTTTTCGGCATAATGGAAGAAACTTACTCAAAATTAAGGGGCATGTTACATTAGAAATTTAAACATATCGGCGAAGACATCTGAGAGGAATTGACCACCTAGCTGCTTGCGACAGTAGAGTAGGGTTGTGTAAACATATCAGTGACCTTCGATCCCTTCCCATAATTGCTCCCAGTTTTTTTATATAGCTTTTAACTCACCGTCACTGACACCGGTACAGTAAAGCATCGTTCAAGGCCGACAACTATGAAGGGGTTAATGGAATACATTACTGTTTGCATCAATACTCTCTCTCTCACACACACACTTAAGAACGAACAAAAGAATGAACATAATGTATACATACTTAACTGAAAGAGACAGAAATAACTGTATGCTCTGCCAGTCTGAAATGGGAAGCGGAATATCTAACGAAGAATGTGAAACTGAATGCTAACTTAAGGGAACACGTGAGATGGTAGAGTAATTTTTTTCTGATTAGCAAACATTTCTGTTCCATTTCGTCCCCTAAAATTGTGAAACCCATAAATTTTCATCTAAGCATACAGCCTAAAGACTTTACCAGTTCAATTCATATTCCTCTAGTTTGTTTTCTGTATTATTCTACTTTGAATTTGGTAATAATTACCTTCTCTTGCTGAAAGATTTCCTCCTTTATCATCATCACGTTCTTCAGGCCGTACTTACGACTGTTTCCGGCATAATGAAAGAAACTTATTCAACATAATAAGAAGTGGATTTCAATTAGAAGTGGATTTCATTTCCCAATTCTCCAACTGGAGCCCAGGTTAGGATAGGTTAAATTATTAGGTAGTTAAGCAAGGTTAGGCTAGGTTAGGTTATCAGTCACCTAACCAAACTCCACCTTGCCATCCATGTGATCGAGTTGTGAGCAGGAGGTGTGGGTGGGGGGACAGACTCACGCTCGTTTACCCGTGCCTCGCTCACTAGCAACCGGAGCTATTGTACGAATAATTCTATGTATTACTGTACCACTGAACCATTCAGTCACGGCCCGGATATACCGAAGGCTGGATAATCTGAGCCTGGATAATCGAGCTTTCACTGTACTGTACTATAATCAACACCAGACCATTGTATGAACCAATGTTTGGATGACACATCAATTCAGAAACTGTCTCATGAGTAAAAATTTCTTACAAGCAGAGCACATTACAGCCTTTGAAAATCTGACCAATGAGTTCCATTTAAAATAGTCCTGAGTTACAATATACATCCGAATTTCAAACAGAAGTCACTGGATGAAGTTGTGACTCGTCAGTAAGAACGGTCAGGGCATTTCCAGCATAATCACCACTTCTGTGTCCAAGAATAATTCTGCCAACAATCAGCTGTAAGTCTCCTTTTTGTCATACAGGTCTTCATATCAGGTATTAGAGATTCCATTTTATTCTTTGTATCAATAACGTGTCATCTTCACATAATGAGGAGTGCCACAGAGATAAAACTGAGAGGTCACAACATGTGCATCAAGCAGGGACAAGTTACTGATGATAACTGAGAATGGATGTGGACCTAGAACCGATCCCTGTTGAACTCTGAACAGAACGGGAACTGAGTCTGTGCATGTGTGGTCCACTAAAACATTGTGAGTGCTGTCTGATCTTAAGAGGCAGAAGGGCATTGTCACAAACATCATAAAAATGCTGACAATAAAGCAACAGTTCATAAATTATCCTGTCCAAAGTCACATACAGTAATGTGATTATTAAACTTTGTTGATGAAGTTTTAGTTGAGCAATATTTTTATATTCCAACACGTTGAGGGAAATGACTCAGTTTCATTCTTGCTGTGACAGGAGTTGAAGAATTGTAGCCCACCTGATATTCTTCACCAGGAATGTCAAGTTAGAGAAAGGTCAACAGCTTAACATCCTCTCAACATCAAGTCCAGGCTCTCCGAGTAACAGCCAAAGCAAGGTATGTTTCTCAGATGGCACAAAGTTACCCTCTAAGAAGTACCTACTAACTAATTTACAAAAAAAGACTGCGGCATGCTCATATACAGCTGGCATCTGTGACATGTAATGTGGATCAAGTAAGCACTATGTGGGCAAAATGTGGATCAAGTGGGCAAAATGTAAAGTCTATGCTATGACAAATTTTATTCATGTCCAATGGATGAGATGATGAAAGCACTTGACATACTGTATTGTGCAGGGTGATTGGAATTCAGAAAAGTCCTCAATGAGGGAAGCACTGTCTGGCACATTTCTTACACAAGATACCTAAATTGTAAAGAATGTAACCAAATCAAAACTTTTGTCCCTAACTGCACACTGAAATATCTGTATGCTTCCAATAAAATCCTTACCCTGAGTTTGACTCCATCATCGGCACTTTCATCCTCGATGATGGCCTTCATCTCCAGACCATGCTTGAAGGCGCAAGTGACATGGTAGGCAGTCTTACAGGTTTTGACAGAACACTGTATGCATGCACCACGACGTTCTCGGCATAACACACATACTAGAGCCCATCGACTTTGCTGTAAAGACAGGCATAAAATGAGAAAGGGTCAGAAGGAACTGTGCATTAATATCATAAAGCAAAAACACACATGAGAGACTGAATATGAGGGGAGCAGTGCAGGAATGATCTACGTCTATTTGAAACTGTCCAACAGATGTGGCACAGGGAAAGTGATGGGGAGTCCTATGTTGGATGTAATATAAAACAAGACTGTGTGGAAGCTACAGGGTGACTGCATAAAGGTGTGTCAGTGACCACATAAATGTACAGATGAGAGATTATATGACAAAAGTGGTAAGTCAAGAATGAGAGTACAAGATATAAGACTGTTAGCTGTTTTGCCTCCTATCATTTACCTTTTATTCTACTGCTGCTACCACCTGATAATTTTATTAAACTTTGGAGAGACTCTGTGAGCTGGAAAAGTCAGTTGTAGTCTCCATTAACCCTTATACTAAAAGTGGTTATCCCACAGCTGACTATAACAGTAATACAACACATCATGAGTTTGACAAGATTAAGGAATGCGAGTGATTTTCAAAATTAGGACAGAATAAGAAAAAATTGGTATTATGGATGGACTCCTGCGGGAGATGTTGTATGCTGATAATTTGGTGTTGATTGCAGAGAATGAGAAGGAGGTGGAAGAAAGATTTAAGAAGTGGAGAGATGGTATGGGGCACAAGGGCTTAAGGGTAAATGCAGATAAGACAAAAGTGATGATATCTAGGGTGGTGGTGGTACAATCAGAGGAGAGGGAGAGTGGCCATGTGCAGTTTGCCACAAAGGTGTGGGAAGTACTTCCATCTTGTGCAGTGTTTGTGATAAATAGCGCACAAGAGATGTAGTGGCATTAGAGGTAGACTGCAAGATAATGCTGATTTTATGTGTGTGGAGTGTCGGCGGGAGCAGGTGGAGATTGTTAGGCGTGAAAGGATTGAACTTGCAGGTGAGTCTCTTGAGTGTGTGGAATAGTTTTGTTATTTGGGAGACATGTTATGTGCCGGAGGTGGGGCTGGAGTTAGCTCGGTTGCTAGGGTGAGAAGAGGTTGGAAGAAGTTCAGGGAGCTGTTGCCTCACCTGACATTGAGAGGACTCTCCTTACGTGCTAAGGGGTCTTTGTGTGCAGCATGTGTTAGGAGTGTGATGCTGTATGATACTGAGACCTGGGCAGTAAAAGAAGAGGATATTCGCAGGCTTAAACGTACAGAAATGACAATGATTAGGTGGATGTGCAGTGCATCCCTGTGTGCAAGGCCTGGGGGGGCTAGGTTTACGATAGAAGAGTTGAGAGGTAGGATGGGACTGGAGTATATTGGTGTTGTGATGAGGAGAGGTAGGCTGAGGTGGTTTGGACATGTGGAGAGGATGGGGGATGATAATTGGGTGCAGAGGGCGAGAAGTGGTAATATTGGGGGAGGGGTTGGGAGGGGTAGATCGAGAAAGACATGGGACGAGGTCAGTAAGTGTGACCTAAGGGTTAAGGGACTGAACAAGGAGGCTGCCAAAGATCAAGCAGCATGGAAAGCCGCCATTAGGTTACCAAGGCTGACGCATAAAAGCATGTTGGAGCCTTCAAAAACTAAACGAAATGATTATGGATGTCAATTGAGAAAGCTGACTGATAAAAGATTAGAAGTGTGTGCTGAAATGACGTGGTTATATAGAGAATGGATACACATACAGTGGTGAAGGGGAAGTATGTGAGTAAATCTGAAGGTAACAGGTGGTGTGGTGTGCCAAGATGGATGGATGGATGGATAAGGTACGTGAATTTGAGAAAGTGTGAAATTGTGGCTGATGCTGAGAAACTGACTAGGCATTTGGGAGGTGGGGGGTGGGGGGGAGTACAGATGGTTTTTGTCATTGAGGTCATAGCAATGATTTTAAAGGCTTAAGTGGTCCATTACATTTGGCATGCTGTTCAATAGTTCTCCTAATTTGAGTTTTTATTCTTTGTTCTGGAATCCCACCTTGCCCTATCTCTTCACTGGAAATTAAGGTACGATGATGATGATATGGTGATGACAATGAAGATGATGCCTGATGATTATGACTGATGATGATGATGACTGACTGATGACTGATGATGAGATGATGATGATGATGCAAATTATTAACAGACTGGTGCTTTGATCTGAATAATATCCTACTACAATAGAGTATTCATATTTGAAAAGCATAATACTAGTTAAAAAACCTTCAAGACCCTTACTTAAATGCTAACTGAGAAAATCTGGCCAACACTTACTGGGATGTTGGGTATTTTGGTGATCGGCTCCATCCTTTCAACAGAGCCAATGGAGACCTCGGGGATCCAGAGCGCGCATGCCACGTGCGCCCACTTTTGCCCCGACTTGGTGGACTTCATGGCACCACCTGAGGGATCAACACAGCCATTAATTCACCACCACACCAACTGAACATTCGGTAATTTAATAAGGTCACCAGAAATATTAACATCATCATCTGGACTTCCTTTCCCACCCTAGGGCAGGGTGAGGAGTAGCATCGTCCAGACAGCCCAAGTTTGCCCACTCCAATGGGCCACACTTCCATTCACTCACCACTGAAGCCCCCAGAATCCTGGCTCTATCTGATATGCCAAAAACATTCACCACATCCTGCTGCTTCACGTAAACGTATCCGAAAGAGTCAGTCCGAATGCTGTCACATTAAAAAAGGGGTGCCAAATCCCTGATCATGCACTTTTCACAACATTCATCCAGCCAGCTCGATCTCTTGTCAGTCCCCTAGCCTCACCAAATTCCATAACTCTCTTCCTCACACATTCATCCACGATATCCTTCCACCTTCTCCTTGGCCAACCTTGCCTCCTCCCTCTATCAAATTCACTCTGATATACCTTTTTCACCACTATACTGTTATCCATTCACTCCATAAGACCATACCATCTCAGTACACTTTCTACGATTCTGGTGTCCACAGACTTCCTCACTCCACATCTTTCACAAATCCCACTGTTTCATATCCTATCCACTCTCTGTACTCCACATACATTCCTCAGCAGTACCATCTCCACTTCTCTCACTCTTGACTTTCATTTTCATCCCACACCATAGTCTCACATCCAAATGTTAAAGTTGGCACTAACATTCCTTCATGTAAGCCTCGTGCAGCTGCAACACTCAAGCCTCTGTTTTTATCAAGGCTTTAGTAGCATCAACTACTTTCCTTCCTTGTGTCACTCTACTTTCCACTTCTTTTGCACATTTCCTCTCTTTTCTGTCACTGTACCCAGGTATTTAATTTCTCTCACCAATCCCAGTCTCTCTCCATTCACTGTAACATCACACTGGGAGTCACCTTCCCTCTCTATTACCATCACTTTACTCTTTTCTACATTTACTCTCAAGGCATGACACTCACTGACATCAGCAAAACTCTGCACTCTTCTACCAAGCTAGTGTCTGGTATTTGCATCATCAGCATACAACAAATTTGAGATACTCCATCCATCACCACTCATTACCAACGCCTTCCCTCTCTCCATTACTCATGTTTTACTTCTCTCATCAACCCATCCATATATATATTGAACAACCATGGGGACATCACACAACCTTGTCACACACCCACACCGATCATGAACCACTTTCATAGATGCCCATTTACCCTTACACATGCCTAACTACCATCATAAAAACTCTTGATGGCACCTAGCAGCTTACCATCTACACTGTACATGCACAAAACCTTCCACAGAGACACAAATGAAATTACTGTAAGCTCTCTCTCTCTCTCTCAAATTAAAACTATCAAAACCACCCATTTCACAAAGAAGTATGTTGATAATTCTACTGTGCTGCTTTCTTATTCCTACTTCTGGATCTTACCAACCCTAATCATTGGTGGGAAAGAGAATTAGACAATACAAATGATATTCTTCATTTTATACTTTATTTCGTACTTTGTTCTTGATACCATCAGGTTTTACTCAGCTTGGGAGAGACTTTTCAATTTCAAGAGGTCAATCACAACCTTCATTTGTCCATTCAAAAAATAAATAAATACATAAATAAATACAAATACTGAATAAAATTATTGGAGGCAGCAAGAATGAACCACTAAAGTACTAAGCTGATTTAAAAGGTTAGAGACGAAAATATTCAACACCGATGTCTTACCTTTGTTTGGACACAGGACACAGTCAGGCTTGATGCCGAGGGAACAAGTGCGACAGAGCCAAGATCCAGAGGGGATGGCTGTGATACCATAGCAAGCCTGGTGCACACAGATGTTGCACGAATCACAGAACACCATCTCATTCCCTTCCTCACTGTCCGGCTGAATGCAGAAGACACAATACAAGTTATAACAACAGTTTGTACTATGTCTGAAATTGACTCTGCCAAGCACAACTATCAATTGGTGTAACTGCAAAACATCTTCAAGTAATGTACATATTCATAACAAGTTTTATATATCAATTACAGCACTACACTAAATACAACCTAAGTTTAATAACTTGATGAAGTGCCTCAACTGTTTATAATATTAATTAGCCATCCAGGCAGGTGTGCAAGACACACCTACTCAACACACACACCGATTACCTACCAGTGGTGTGTGATGGCCATCAATTTCTATCCCTGTCAACCTGAACACCTCATTCTACTCACTCTCCCTCTTATACATACTATACTTATCTCAACCTCTCAAACAATCCTTTCTGCTCCCCTTCCCCCAGCTATTCCCTATCTTCCTAGTATTCCAAACCTCCTCCCACCCCTCTCACACTTACCGAGCGACAGACATCACAGATAACATCCTCGTCGAACTCTATGGACAGGGATTCCTCAGTCTTGAGCATCTTGTGTATGTTCTCCCAACACGTCTCTTCCAGGTGCTCTATTATCATCTCGAAGATCAGTGGGGGAACTGGCGCCGCTCCTACAACAATGCCAGAAGATGAATAATTGAATTCACAAAGAAAATTTACAGAAGCTGAGATAAGAGGAAAAAATGACCAAAAGCAAAGTGGAGAATGGGGTGGAGGAACACATGAGGAATGGCATGTTGGAACAATGAATAACTGATGAGAGGCTGGCTTGCAGGGGTTTTTACTACAGACTTTAACTGCACTTTAGGATTATACACTTGGCAGTTCTCCAGACAGCCACAAAAACAATTTGAAATACTATGAAAGGTATGAAGCAACCATTTACTTAAAAGAACAAACACATCTAACCACTTCACTGCAATGACATCATTATACCTCTGGTAACCCTAAAAGATTTTAATGAACTGGCTATAGGAGAATATGATTACAATACTGCATAGGTTGACTTGGGTACAGTTAACCTCTTGTGAGATAGAAAAAACTACTATTAGAACTGTTTTCTATTTGTATATATGATTAAATGGCAAATTCAACTGACAGTGAATACAGCATAATGCTACTCTGTATCACTACAGCTGTTTTATACTACACAGTTAAAACTCTGTATCGTTTATAGGGACTCTAACAAGCATATGCGTCAGCCCTGGTTACCTAATGGTGGCTCGTCACGCTGCAGCCTTTCTGTTCAGTCCCTTATCCCTGATGTCACACTCTGACCTTCTCCTATGTCATTTTCAGTCTATCTCTTGCAACTCTACCCTCAACATTCACACCTCTCACCCTTCTCACCCAGATGCCATTCTCCATCCACTCCACATCTAACACAAACTTTATATCCCTAGACAACAAAAGCTTATTGTAATCCTTTCTGCCACTTCAAACCTTCTTCCCCGAAGTAAATATTTCTCAACTCCATCCTTCTACCATTTTCTTGGTCCTTCGATCCTCATTCTCCATTATGCTTTACTTTTATAAATCCACCTTTAACACCCAATGTACAATATTCCTACCTCAGAAGTGTTGGGGTATAATAGAATTACTCTGCACCATTTCCCCTATAAGAAGGCAGCACTACTCATGTAAATAACTTCAAGCCATATACAATCCATTAAGAGGGTGTGCAGTAAACAAGAAATTATGAAGACAAACAAAAACATAAGATAAATCAAGAAAATCTGGCATAATCCACACTTACCCATCCTTGCGCGCTCTCCATTGTATGCGGTAAGCCATTGATCGTCCAAGTCATCCATGTCGTAGCGGCACATCTTTTCAGCCTTTGTTGGTAGGTTACTCAGAATGTGTTGCTCATTGCTGAAGAATTCGTCGTGGTTCACTCTGATAAGCTTGTCTTTTGTCCTGTTGGAATGAGAGGTGATGGAGTGAAAGGTCAAAGCAGGGAGGGAAAATGGGAGACAGCAATACTCTTTTGAATCTAACAGCCTAAAACTGCCATCTCTCCATCTTGAATACGAGGTTGTAGCAATCAGTCAGCACCCAGTTGTCATAATCCATAATCTAAACATGGTCAAACCATCTCACTCAATCCCTTTCATCACATAAGAATATAAAATACTGTACATATAACAACATACAATAAATCCAATGACAACAATAGTAAATAATAATAACAAAGATAATGGTAAGCACAGTAAAGCAACAAACCCAAGGAGGTGTCAAGTACTCACAGTCTAAAATTTGATTCACGGTCCCGTACTGTCTTGTGGGTCAGGACTCTAACACTAGATTCTGGGAGGGAGTCTGGATTTACGGGCACCTGGACTCCTCGCTCCCACTCCTGCTTCCACGGGTCCCCGATACCCCAGTAGTCATCAGAGCTCAGGGGTTCGTTGTCCGCCAGCTTCATTGCAGAGATAAGGTCTTTGCGGAATAGCTGTAGAAGATATTACGGTAGGATCAGTCCAGTGCATGAAAAAAATGGTTTGACTGGAAAGTAATCCTGGGAAAATGGGGCTGAAAGACTCAAATCAGCAAAATGAAACATATACTTCCCCCCCCACCACCACCACCTCAAATTAAGTGAGTGATAAAGCCGTATGAAAATTTTCCACGTCATTACTTTCATATGCGAGTTGAGGAAGCAACAGACTTGATGAAGGAAGCTAATGGATGTATGAAAAATGCATGGATGGATGGACACACACACACACAAAGTGGGGTGAAGCTTGCATGATATAATGGGTCAAGTGTACTTTTGTCTGTGAAAACATATAACACACATTATGTACAGTGAGTCAAAAATGAAAAAGGATTGTCCTGTGATGAAAAATGGTATAGCTATAGTGTTGCACCAGCAGTTAATGAAGCTTTTGGACAAGGGATTTCAATGTTTGAAAATGACTCATTTGACATACAGGTGAATCATTTTTTATTTATTTATTTTTTGTGTGTGAATGGCTAAGGAAAAAATATTAATTTTTTTGGGCATGAAGACAGGAAATGATGAACAGTATCTGATTTTATATGGAAGCCAATATTTAACTTCCAACTCCTTAACTTTTCTTCAAAATACACTCCTCATTCATCCAGTTCTATCCTTCATTTATTATTGCCTTTCAACTTCCATACATATCTGCCAACCATAACGAGTCTTTCACGCCTTCCCCTACCTTCAACTTTACCTAATCATAACAAATTTACAACCAATATCATTCATCCTCTTTAAATGCCCATCCCATCTCTGAACACACTTTTCTACTTGTGGCCAAAACACCTCCTTACTTCACATCCTTAACTTATTTTACTACAGTACATATTTCATGCAGTTTATGTACCCTATACATAGTCATTTCCACTTGTAACTACTCATACCGATGTTCAATACCAACGAAATAATGTGGAAATTGGCATTTCCTCATACACTTCCCTTACATCCCCCTGCAGTCTCTGTATTCAATTTCTTGTTCTGTATCAACATAACAGCACCTGCCAAATTTATTCTCTAGGCCACCAGGCTGTTCTTTCCTCTTTCTGTTTTACATTTCCTTTTACTTAACACTGCATCAAGCTCTCTACAAACCTTCCATCATTACCATCAATATTTCTTCATTATCTGAATACTGCACTATCAGTTAGGTTCACACTTAATCACCACTTTAAAAAGATTCACACATCACAGCTCAAAAACATCCATACAATTTTAAACAAGCCTTTAAAGATCCACTTCACTTGTCTTAAAACTCATTTGGAAATAAACCCAGTTGACCGCTGGTAACCAGCCACCTCAGCCAGGCACTTCTTAAGATCTTTTGTTAAGGTAATGTTGAAGGGCTGTCTGCACAGTGAAAGTCAGGTCCATGAGGGACGTGTGCTGTGCTATGGGGGGACTGCAGTACAGCAGGAGCTTAATTGATTGCACGAGTTGAATTTTGTGTTGGTACTGAAGCAGAGATGAGTAATGGTCATACTGTCTGGCTAAGTGCCCTTGTATCTCTCTGAAAAGTGCAATTTCAATGGTATGAATGTCTGGTGAGGGTATATAAAACATGACATTTGGCTGAAGACTCTGGACGACTAAGGTATTATGACTGTGTTTCCACAGATGAGAATGAAGTGTAGTGCTGGGCAGAGAAGCAGGGATGCTGATGATGCATTTTTTTTCAGTGAGAGGAGGTCGTTCATTACCTCCACCAACAAGACTGGATGAGGTTATGTATTCACCTATATCTGTCTGCTTGTCTGTTTGTCCAGATGATATCTCCAAATGTTCTCCATGAAATTTAATGCAATTTTGTCGAAGGGTGGGCCATGGGCTAAGATACAATTGATTAAATTTGGAGGTTGATCGGAATCCAAACCCTATCTTCGTGGATCCAGTTCCAGATCCTCTTCTATGGCAATGGCACTGGCAAAGGTATTCACTCTCTGAATGCTTTCTAGACTTTCTTTGCAATGAGAGTGGCGCAAAATAAAATTACAAAGATACAACAAATCCTGTACAACAGTGATAATTAATGTACCTTCATGTTCATATGGTCCTTGATTGGAAGTGCTTGTTTCTTGGTGCAAGTGATCGATATCTGTGGTCTTTCTAACTCCTGTTAGTGTTCTTAAAGCTTTTTACTCTGAAGCCTTTCTATTATTGTAGCTGCTAAGGTGGGGGCCCAGCAAGGGCTGACAATATCGTTGTATGGAGGAACTGTTTAGTGACTGTTTACAGGTCTTCTTTCTGCTGTCTTAGGTTAGTGCCTGTCAGAGTTCTCACGACATCAAGCTTACATGACAGTGTTGCATTAATAATGTTTGCACGTTAAAAGTCACATGCGTAACTAAATTAAATCAAGAATTTTTGGGATGTCTCTCTTAGGGAAATGACTACTTAGCAGAGGGTGACATGCAGGTGTCTGAGATCTGCATTTGTCTGGAGTGAAAAAAGTGATAATTAACTATGCTGGTAAAGCAGTCATTATGTTTAGTCTGTGTTCTGGTGACTGTAGGTACTGTCGGAGTTGGCTTGCTGCTTACTGGGATTTGGGGTATTGTAAATTTATTGCTATGTCATCAGCAAACGGCAGTTTTGTTGCTCGAGGAAGTGGGATGGTTGATCATGTAGGAAACAGTTAAGAAGTGGACTGAAAAGACATAGCCCTGTGGAGCACAAGTGAGGAGTATTCTGATTCTGGAACTCTGGTTCAGGATGAGTATATAGCTTTGCGTGCATTCAAGATTTTGTCTACTGGTATATATCTTGGTACCGAGGCAAAAGCTATGTTTATGCCTATTGCTGCTACTGTGGTTCTTTATTGGGGCTGATTCTTGCTGAAACCATACAAGCTGAATTAGTTTAGTAGGGTGTGTGGTAAGTGCTTGAGTCAAAATCCATGTTGGGAATCAGGCAAAAATGTGGATGTTGTTGTTCACAAAGATTTTCCATAAATTTCAATGATGTACAAAGCAGATTTTGGCCAATGTGATGATGGATTGTTGGGCCATTTTCCTGGCTAGAGTACTGATTTTAAAAAAATAAATAAATAAATAAATAAAAAAAGCCATTTTCCTGGCTAGAGTCCTGGTTAAAAAAAAAAAAAAAAAACTTGAAAAGTGTGTATTCAGAAGGAACAGTCACACAAAGAAGATTGGTCTTACAGAACAGTGAAATGTATGTATGAGCATGAAGGTGGGTGGAAGCGTTGGCAGCCAAGAAAATGGATGGATGTAATAGGCTATCTAGCTAAGTGTGTGAGAATATGAGGTATGGATGCTAAGGAAATCTGAAATAGTATATCAAAATGAATAGATAAAGTACATATGGTGGAGCAAAAGAAATGGATGCACTTTCATTTGTTAAAATTGTAGTCGACAGAGTAGTTACATCCTACAAAAGCCTCTGGAGTGCACCCCAAAAAAGTTCAAACGGTATATACAATAATAAATGTGTAAACAGTTTGCCTGTGAGGCAGATGATGATGATGATGATGGAAGAAGCATCAAGAATGCCTAACTTAGCTGAGTAAGATTGTAGGGCACAAGCCAGGGAAAAAATAAAAAAAAAATTAAATAAAAAAAAAAGTCCCTTGGATTATGAGACCATAAGGAAAAAAATAATGATTAATACTGGGCATAAAACAGTATCATGCACTATCTGAGAGAGATTTCATTGTTACAGAGGATTGTTTATCCAGTTAATTGGTTGGGATTCTTTATATATACCACCACTGGAGTTCAGGCACCAGTCAAAGGGTTCCATACTCACCTCTGCTGGAGCCTCAGATGCGGAGCGGTTGTATGCTCGGAGGTCCCCCAGGTGCTTCGGGGTCCATACCGAACGCTCCTCATCATCGGAGGCGGAGTGATCGATGCGGCGCCTCTTTCGGGCGGCGGAAGCTTGGCTGCTTCCCCCGCCCCCGCCCTCCACCGACCCCCCCGCCTTGCTTAGCTGTCTCTTGATGCGTTGAGACATTTTCACCTTGGCATAATTTTCTCCTATAGGGGATTCTGTAAGGGAGAGATGTACCGGCTCTTATTAATGTTGTATACAATCAAAACAATTTAAACAAACTTAGGTAACCAGCCTAAAGTTTTTCCCAACACAGACAACGAACAGCGCAACTATTAAAACAAAATGATGTTATCATACGCAACTAGAATTAATATGATACTTTCTACATAAACAATTTTTTCCTTCTCACTACCAAACTCAGATTACTGTATTAGTAACTCCTAATATCCTACAAAGCACCATATGGCATTAAATCACATCAACCAAACATATATACTACCAATTTACTGTCTTCATCTGACACAATATAAGATCTTTGATGGCATTAGTTTTCTGCACTAAATATAAAAACATATCGGTACCATCAGTCATAAATTCCATTGTGTTATCCCCGGAAAAACTATTGATACTACAGTAACATAAAAGCAACATTGGTACTGTACAATATGAAAATGGATAATGGGCTTATCTTAGATCACCTAAATTTTATTCCACTATCACACAGCTCTTGAACTGTTGCTTTGCACAGTGCTGCACCATTTATATTTTATTATTATAATGCCTGACACATTTTCAGCAGCATACATACTGGTTTCAGTAAACTATAACCTCACTATATCAACTATTTATTGGGGAAACACTCAGTCTTAAAAATGTTAAATTCTGATACAAGAAATAATTCACAGTATCATGTTTTATCTGGATTTACAGTACTGAACTTCAATATAAGCAAAAATAGTCCTGAGCAACCATGTCAGTTTTAAACGTAACAAAGCAAAGAATGTAGGGTAAAATGAAGCTGAATCATTAATATGGCAAACAATGAAAACTATGCCATTAATGACATTGTTTAGTAGTGTCAGACTGCGTCAATTACAGTAAGAGAAGAATTTGTTAAGTTCAATGTGTCCAATAAAAACAAGCTTAATTACATTGTTGAATACAGTGGGGTTTTACAGTACTTTATAAACAGCTTACTTCTTAACCAGTATGCATAGATTTCAGCTCAAGCAATCCTCTTAATTTTATTGTTGACTTTAACCTTCTTTATCTAGTGGTCAAAGCCCGGACACTTCCAAAACTAACAGTGTTATCGGCACACATGCTATATATTTATGCCTTACATGAGAGACAATTCTCAACTAAATAAAGTAATATTTTTTCCAACTAGCAGACACACCTGCTAGTTGGAAAACAACTAAGTTTCATACTGTACAGTCAACAGTTATGCATATCACTGTATGCCACACAACTGCCAAATATATACTACTACCCAACAGTGTTCTGTATGTGGTAGTGTACTGTTTTTCACCATCTACAGTACAAATGCATACAGTAGAATCAGTACATCTACAGTATAAATGCATACAGTTGGGCTGGTACAGTACTGACATCAGTGTCATCATGCAGGCTGTCAAAACAGAGTCAGTTAGATGCTACAGGTACAGTGTGTCAAGAGCAATAAATTCTTTAAAGATACACAGCATTAAAGACTACCAGTACATGTACTGTACAAATAAGGCCCTATAAAACACTAGCATCATCCTATCCCTATATCCTACTGATAAACCGGGTACATAAGTCCCAGAGGAGGGAAATGAAATGCAAGGGAAAGGAAAATATTAACCACTTCACTCTGTTGACATGTCTTCCTATTGTTCTTGTTCAACTTGGGCCAGACCTCTAGTAGTGAAGGGGTTAAGCAAAGCTATAACTTATAACTACTAATGCAGTTCAAAAGGTCTCTCCAAGGCTGACTGAAATCCTTTGATGATATCACTACCAGAATATATGGTATAATTCATCCCCGGAGTGAAGGGGTTATTGAAGTGCCCAGTGAAATGATCCATACATCTATTCACTGAACAGCCTAATCTTAAAAATTCTCAACTCTGCCTCAAAGGCAAAACCTTTTGATACTATTTGTTTTAACAGTATTTAATTAATTTCATATACTCACTCCTGCAAAACTTCAGTGGAAAACACACAATCAACAGCTGAGCCTAAATTTGGAGCAATCCTCATCATGTGGATCTCTACACATCGAACAACCCTGCACATCAAGCAGGCAAGTTAATTTACCGTAACTGTGAACTTGAAGAAAAAAAAAAGGGGGGGGGGGGCTCACAGAAATACTGATTTTCATCTATTCCCCAACACCCCCCCCCCCCCCCAAAAAAAAAGTACGGTACATGAATGACAATGATACTCAAATTCAGTCAGAAACAGTACCTATACCCTTTTCATCACCCTGACTCGTGTCCAATTAGCTTCCGAACACTACAACCTCCACCCCAACAACACCCTCTTAATATCCATAAATCTCTCAAATTTTCATTCCAATCAACCTAGGTTACCCAACAATGTAATCAATCACTTCCAGACATAGACATTTTTTCACTGCACTCAGGAAAATGCTACATGTTTTATTTCAGCTCAAGGTAGACTGCTTGGACTGAAGGAGTTAAATCCCATTTCCACTGCTCTTACCATAATAATACAGCACAACCATTGAGGGTAAAAAATGCACATGTTACATTACACCAACCCCAACAGGTAACAAATGGCATCAGCTGCTACCTGGGGATGCCAGCCAGCCTTGCATGTATGGTCCACACAATCCATAACACACACCAATCCCATAATAGTCATACACACATTTGAAACCTAACTAGTTATTATCTCTGTAACATGGCTCATCGCCATTAAGTTTTTCTAGTCCAGTCAATAAACTACAGCATTCAGCAGTCATACTTGCACACTGTAAATACACAATACCTTCCACAACTGTTCCCAGTTAACCTAAATGTATGTTTTTTTTCCAAATCCAGCTGCATTAATTCTCTCATGCTTTCTACACTATCGGCCTTTATGCATATAGCCTATTTGATCAAAACATCACTCAACTCACTGAACTAGGGGGAGGGGGAACACTCTGTTCATCACTTGTCATGCAATCCCCATTACTTTCTCTGTAACTAAAACTCTTCCATATTTTAAACTACAACACTCAGTAAATCATTTCCACCACAACTTCTGCACTTACTTGTGTCACTTTTATTTTTCTACAGTGGTACAATCACACTCTTTTACCCAGCTAAGCTTTCTGACTTACTTCCCACAAACAGTTCACTGCACTCTTTCCATACTAATTTTATAACTTCGGCACATTCATCACTAACACCCGTTGCCTTCCCATTTTTCATGTTTTCAGTCACAACTTTCATCACTTTTGCAAATGACACATTCTAAAGATACCACATCCTTTCCTTGTGCACCACCATATTCATATTAACCAAAACTATTCTCATAATTTCCTCCACTGCTTAAAAAAATAGATAAATAAAAAAATAATATAAAAGAAAAACTAACCCTCTGCCTCACACTTCCATCTACTAGCAATCTGTATTTTGATCCAGGTTCAGTGCAATACAATTAAATCATTCAGGAGGAATGACACTGTCTGATACTGTATGATGCAACACCAGAGGAGTGGCATGACAAACTAAATCAAGGTATAAAAGTGGTCACATAACACTGAAGGGAGATGCTGTAATGTCCCAGCTAAATGTTTTACTATTAAGTCAACTGCTAACATATGATCAATCAAAATACAACAGCACCATGATACAGCAGGAATTCCAAAATATGTACTTATATACAGGCCTTGTAAGTCTTTGAGTATTCATAAAAGTAACAGAATCTTTCACGTACAATAATACATAATCTAAAAAGGATGATGAGACCTGGCAAAGCTATAACAATAATGGCCATTATCAAACCATGAGCCATACATTCACTGTTAGCTTTATCACCATACAACACTGAATATAAAAATAAAGGCAAATATTGGTCTTAAAATACAGTACCAACAATGAAAAGTCCAAATGCAACTAAAAAGCATGGATACTAATTAGCAGTATAAACTTTCATGACACAGGTATTATGCCTATACCATCACTTTAGTACTGTAGCTATACCAGTAAATAACCGCAACATTCAGCAACAACACAGCGACTACTAAACCATACAGAAGCTTCATATGTTGTGAGGAAGCACACAAGTCACTAAAAGCAAGATGTCAGAGTTCAGTCAAGCTAACCTACAAGAAATTTATATATACATATATATATATA
>JAGKTI010000972.1:33807-69039 GCA_018397915.1 Birgus latro | reverse complement strand
AGATAGATAGATAGATAGATAGATAGATAGATAGATAGATAGATAGATAGATAGATAGATAGATAGATAAATAAAATGCATACCTGCTAAAATAAAAAATAAAATATCATTGTTACAAAAGCAATCACTGTATTAAGAGCTCCAGTTTTCTGCCTAGCAGCAAATGAAACTGCAGAAACTAATCATCATGTTGTGAATACAATACAGTACTGTACCCTGTAAACTGCTAGCCACAAATTTTAGTATAGGAATGCCTTTCACAGATAAATATCGTATCATTTTTTGCATCGAAAAAATGACATATTCTGAGGGAGGCACCACTGTAACAATAACAGTCCCTCAGTCACCTCCTCTTTCCACTGGAAAGATGATAGAAAACTGCAGGAGAAGGGCAACTTCAGCCTGGAGTTCACAAGGTACACATTCAGACGAGCCCGGAGTATAACAATAACAATCTTGAGTTAAGAATCACCCTCATAAAGATCAGGTCACTCACATACTCAACTATTAATATCAGTAGATTACAGTGGAACAAAATTACTCTCCAACAGTGGCTCATCACTGAACTCTGTTATATTCTGGATACTGAAGCTCCCTCAAACCAAGTTTGCATCTATTAAGAACTACAAGAGCCTCTTGATATGCGTGGTACAGCAGTTACTGGACTGACACAATATAACAGTAACTTACACCTTGCACTTTCCCCAACAAGCATCAATCTGTATGCTACAAAACTGCAACCTTAATATAACCTCACATAAACGACATCAGAGTACCTTTCACAGCAGTGAGAGCACCTCTACAATACAGTACCACAAGTGAACCAACAATATTTTTGATTTTTGAATGAAAGGGGCTACACTGTTATCTCAAATGCTACTTCCAACTCTTGGCAAAACAACGGCAGTACCAGTATAGAGTTGCACACACCATTATGCAAAATGCTCCATAAGCTGTTGTTTATTCTGACTGATCTCAGGGTTAAATGTAGGTACTGAGCAAAGAATAACATATAATCTTAGTAGAATAATAACCTTCAACCATTTCTGGCAGAGAGGTCTCTCTCTCTCTCTCTCTCTCTCTCTCTCTCTCTCTCTCTCTCTCTCTCTCTCTCTCTCTCTCCTTTTAATTTTTTTTCAGCTCTCTCTTAGGGTCAATAACAGGACATATATACTAATTGAAGGGTTAAAGGAGATATTTCTAACCCTTCTTGTCAGAGATGCAGTATTTCAAACAAATTACTGGCAGTCTGATTACTGGAATACAATAAGAAAGCACTATACTGGAGGGGTTAAGGCTATACCAATGCTACTGTAGCTACAAGCCATATGCAGACACGCGAAGCACTGGACAACTAACGCATGGCCCAACATATGAAGCGAAATCCCACACATTTCAAGATATACTGCATACTGTATATACCATATAATGCACAATGATTCAGCCTTTACCTGAGACCCACATTCTTTTAGAGTGTGAGATTTCGTTTAAGTTTTGGCCAGGGCGCAGAAACGCCACAAGAAATCACGTGACAGTTTACCAGGGGTTGTAACGAGAGATTCCGCAGCTCACACCGGGAACCATACTACAGGGGTGGTGCTGGAAGCTGCGGTACTTGCTGGGATGCCACCACAACTAACAGCAAGGTTGAGAGAGATACACAGCCTACCCATGGAAAAGGAGAGAGTGAGTCAACACATGGATACAATCTCAATGATCTTATCATGAAACTAAATAAATAAATTGCACTGTACTGTACAACAATGAAATGCAGCAATAAAACACTGGTAAATACTAAAACCATTCAACTACAACCACACCACAATACATTCACACTAAATCCACATACTGGTACATCAACAAGTCCAAAACACAATTCATGGCAACTATGTGAAACCACTTTCAAAAGACCCAAAGCAATGCTGGATTTTACGGTTATGTTTTTATAGATTTTCTTGGAGAACTGAGCTACCTGAGCAATGTCTGACCCAAAACAAGTTCAGTGCCTTTGGAAAATAGTAAGTTTAGTGTTTTTTCTTTACACAGAAGACACTTCTCGAATTTGAAGGAAAATATTTAGGAAAAAAGAATACTGAGACATGTAGGCTACACATGTTGATCTTAAGACAAAAGGTACCTTTAAAAAAATCCAATCACAGTAGCTACCAATATTATTATATGCAGTACTGTCCTTCTTTCAAGACAGACTGATATTAATTCCCAGTGACAATTTTCAAACTGGATATTCAAAACTTTAATTTCAGCAAATTACAAAGCTACATTGACAGAATCTCAAAACATTCATTGCTGATGTTAGCAGAAGAACTCGTTCAATCATTCAATTTTGACTTCAGCATGAAAATTCCACTTCAGTGTGATGGATAATAAAGAGGAATACAAGAAAATTTGAATGATTTAGTATGGTTTCAAGGGCAGGTCCGAAATGCTGAGAACTACCATACTCAGATCTCATGAGAAAAGTACGTATGAGGTCAACTGTCAGGAATATCATTAGTGATGTGCAGTACAAACTTAAAACTAAATTGTAACAGAGCTTTGTGGTGCTATTTTTTAGGATGTCAGGTTTTCCAAGCTATGCTGTCTTGCTTGGATGACAAACTCCTACAAGTCAGAACAAAATCAACAGAAAATATATGGTACACAATCGGCACGTCCTACTGTTTTAATATCGTGCATTTCCCCCAACCATGCTTTATGTATTCCCCACTGGCTAAATCAAACATTCTGATTCAAGCACTGTTTTTTTTTTTTTTTTGGGGGGGGGTGCCTTCCCTTCCAGGATTATCTGAGCCATTAAAATTTCCAACCTTTAAGAAAATAATGGTAATTATAAACACATTCTGAAGTTTCATAGTACACGAGGAGTAAAGGTACTGGTATTTCGTTTTCTGGGAAAGTAACACTGCGCTGTGATCTGGCACATCACTAAAGAACAGTGCTGCACTAAATTACTTGCTTATCATTAAGAAAACAGAAAAAATCTATAATTCAATACTACAGTGCCCATGTATACAACTGTACTTCTTTAAGTATGCACAACTATATTACTGAATCATATTAATTAGTCTACATCTGTAAGTCTGAATTAAGGAAAGTGTTCTTCATTCAAATATAATCCTTTTAGGATGAATTAACAAATATGGTGCTGGTACCATATAAATCTCCATATTCACTCTCTTGGTATACTGTTTGGCTAAACTGGACAATCTTCACAATATCTTTTACAGCTTACAAGTAGCAAAACATTATTTAGAGCTGATTCAAACTTTCTGCTATATCTCTCTCAAAGTTTAATCATGTAATTTTATTACATCTTCTAGTTCCTGTACATCTTTAATCAACATTCTTATTTTTGTCACACAGTACTGTAATGTGCACCACCATACCAATCGCTTGTTTTAATGTGTAGGCTACGCTACCATATATGATAAATCAATCACTTTCCCATATGGTTAACATACCATGGCCACCATTACACAAAAAGCAATACCACGTACTGCTTTCGTATCAATTTTCACATTCTATTTTTTCAATGCCACCCATTCCCACAATACTGGCATTCCCCCCAACAACAAGCATACCACCACCTTAATTTATGCCCTTTTAAATAAAATACATTTCTGCTACCAAAAATATACATATAGTACTGGTATTCTGTGATTATCATGCATAAACTATTTGTAATAGACAAGGCCTTCCAGTGTAGTACTGTAACATACACCATCATCATACTCAGAGTGGTAATACTATACTACAGCCTTAATTTTACATTAGTGATGCAAGACAATACATTAGGATACTGTACAACAATGCACTATATGTTGCATTAAAAAATTAAACTTATACAAGCATATAGCCTATGTCATGGTAATGAAGGGGTTACAAGTTATTGCTGCATGTTCAACGGGTATCCACAAATAATTAACTGATGTTTTTTCTTTATCACCTTGCAATTACAGGGAAATACGAGTTCATTAAAACGAAAACAAGTCTTCTCCCATCTCTCTTCGTCCACCCCCACCCAGAGATCTACTACTGCACCTCTTCAATCTATGTATATATATCTATCTATCTATTGTCAGATGCCTTAATCCCATAAGGGGTGGCCACAAACAAATAGCCTTCGTGTTGCCCTGTCCCCTACCTCTTCAGTCCAGTGACCTATGTTTTTTCCTTATTCATGCTCTCTCCAGACAATTTAATTCATCTTTGAAAAAATCTTTTGTACTAATGGGGTTAATAGGGGCTGTATCTAACTCCTCTAGTTCACAATCCCTCCAAAGGTATGCATCTGAGGGTACGAAGAGCAAAGTAAAAACAACATTACTATAGTATCATACTGAAGGACCTAGGTCACCTTTTGATATTCTTTTATTATTATTATTACTATTATTATTATTATTATTATTACTATTATTATTATTATTATTACTATTATTATTATTATTATTATTATTATTACCACCATTATTATTCACAGCATATTACAGAAATGCTGTCCAATTAAAGTTCCAGCATTACCTACAGAGCTGATTTACCAGTTGCCTCCTAATTACAGTACCAATTCTTAGGCAAAACTGGTAATCTTTTAAACATCCACAACATACAAGGAAACTGGCACCTGCACTGCACCCAACACCCCTGACAACAGCTGATATGAGTGGTTCTGAATATCCTGATAACCATTAACATCATTACAAGCAAATGAGCAAAGAGTATGTGTAAAAATTTTGGGACACATACATCTACCTCAAACTCTCAACCTCCATTTTAGCACACCACACAGTATACCATAATGATAATAATGTACACTCAAAAGCTTATCTCAAAACATAGCTCAATAAAAAAATAAACAAACCAACATAAATATTACAGTTAACAGTACTTAAAAATATTGTATGGTCATATTTTAAAATTCAACATAATATTTAAAAAGGAAACAACTCCATAACCAGACTATTTTTTCAATACCTAATTTAAATGTCAAATTTAAATCAATACCGGTACATATATGTCTTAGCATTTTCAATATACTCATACGTATCTACCAGCTACATAATGAAAACTTTTCAAAATATACTTAATCTGAAACATTTGGCTATTTCAAAGTAAGTCTGAAATCCCAATGCTCACTTCAGTTTAAATCAAATTATAAAATTCAATCATTTCAGTTGCTTTTTATTTCGAGATTACTGTAAACTGTAACTCCACTTCAAAATAAATCTAACTCCAAACAAATAACACATTATAAACCCATAATCCAGATGCTTACTCAGAACAAAACTGTATTCCTTAACTTCCACTAAATTAAGCCTACAGTTTAAGTCTGTTTCATAATAGAGCTACATGCCATAAATCTAGTGTACTGTACAATAATAAACCTATATTTTAAAGGCTTACTTCAAAATAACTCTACAGTGCATATGCTTACAACTTCAAAACATCCTTGGACAACTTGAAAATAAACATACTTCAAAATAAACATCCATTTCAAAATAAACAATACATGAAAACAATGAATCATATGAGGCAAATAATACAGACCTCAACTTAGAACTTTACAAGCCAAAACACATGACAGGTAAAGGCACAGGCTGCAATGTAAACAACCTGGCAGAATCCCCCCACACTGCACTATCAACTCACATACACATGGACACATACACATACACACAGGTCAGGGGAGGTCACTGTGCTGCAATGAGTTAAATGCCCATGACCCACATCCCACTTTAAGCAGTGTCAGGTAAACATGACCTGAAGGACCACTTGTCAAAACACCAGGTCACTTCCACACTGCCACCACATCCACTTCTACTCCACCTCTGGCCTGGCTATTAATACATCACTGAGGCCACAAGGTCACGCCATCACTCACATCTAGGTCTGTGTCACAAGTAAACATGACCTGACCTGGGATCATAGCTGTCAATCCCTTAGGTCACTCATCTCCCAAGAACTGGCACCTCCACACACTTCATTTCCACATTTCTCACAGTTTTCACACTTCAATACGGGTGTCAGCAGTCATTAACACTTATATTCGAGTCCCACGGTGAGTCTCGAGGTCGAACTTGCAGAAATCTTACACAAAATTACTTTCAGATATGAAAATCAATGGCTAGCTGCCAGACATAAACACAGCCGCGGCAACCTCCCCCCTCACTCACACCTCATTACACGCACTTTCCTCACTTATTTCACAATTTTTACATCACTCACACTTCATAATTAATGATTCCAGTCCTATATTGCCTTCAGATACTAGAAATGGCCTCGAAAACTGCAAATTCCAGTGGGATATTGGCCGCTGGGCAACATAGATGGCAGCACTGCGCAATTTCCAAGTTTTTAACTCTTGGGCTTTATTTCTGCCACTCTCAGCCCATATTTCACCTCATTTATTATATGTCACATCACTAGCCCCTCACACACTCACTGCACAGGGCCTCCAGGGTTGTTAAGTCACTGCACAAAGCCGGTAAAGGGGTAAATATCGAGCGAGATGGACGTTGTTTCTGTGTGACAACCATTTATTTACCCCGAGCGCCGTATTAAAGCCCACATTACAGCTCAGCCACTTACCTTGTCCTCACCTAGTGCGACCCACGCCACGCGCCGCATCTCTTTACATCCTAAAACAACGCTCAACAACGCTAAAACCACCGCGGAAGAGACTAAAATTACATATAAATGTACATATACGGCTTGGCGCCATTGTGGTCGGAAAAAATAAACGTCTCTCTGGGTCACGTGATCCCAGCGAGGAACAGCGAGACCCCGCGAGATTACACACAACTAATATTCATGAATGTATATTTAACCCTTATAAACACCACTAACACCCGCCATATAACTTGGTCTTCCCACTCCATGTGATCCATAATAGTATAATAACATTCCATAAATCAAAAATACCCATTAATTCTACAGCTTTGCTAAGTACTTGCCTAAAATTTTAACATTGCTGGAACTACTCTTAACAATTCAGAAATTGGAATGGTATCGACATTGGAGTAATTAACATTTTCATGACATTTGTTATGTGTAGGAATTTGTACTGTAGTTTTTGAGTGCTTCCCAGGGCCTAGGCTGCTTTTTACAACTGCAGTGTTAAATAAAAAAAGTAACAGGGGATTTAAAGGGCCGTAAGTTTTACCACCTCCAGTAATTGATTAGTTAAAGTTAAATATGCAAATCGTCATTGTACGCAGACTCCATTAGCCAGCAAGGGGAATGGATCATAATGAAGATAAGGAGTAATGTTATGATAGACGATGATTCTCCCATCACTCCGGAATGCGTTACTGTCCAGAACTGTCACATCTCGCCAGCTGATTGCCATCTACCAGACGCGTTACGCTCAACCATTTTTATTAACCTCATAATTATTTGCCGGAGAGAATTACTATTATGTCCTCTAGACGGGTAACTGTATAGAAACAATATATGTAAAATCTGGGGGAATCTGGGTACGAATCTATAAATTTTGCACAGTTGAGAGGTAACGGTACGAAATATTATGGAACTGACCCTGAACGCTAATCATGGGCGCAGGTAAACAAACCCACGAAATGGCGGCAGTCACTGTGAGTGCTGGTGCAGCGCTGAGAAGTTGTTGTGTATTTGTAGTTCATTTGGTTGTTTTGTGTAGTTTAGGACACTAGTGAGGGAACGATGAATGTACTGTGGATTCAACCGCGTGAAAAAAGCTAGTTTAATGTCAATATTATATGATGATTGCGTCATGTTAAACATTCCCTCCTTGGCTGCACGTAATGAAATTAGCAGTTCTAATAGAGGCAGGCTTGTTAGTGCTCACTGTTATTTTTGATAAAGACCATTAACTACATTATAAATTCATTATTTGCTGGCCTTCAAATGTGTATATATTAGCAGTCTTCGAACAGTGAAAATGGACTTGAAATGTGTTAACAGTTAGTGGTGAAAATTTGCATAGACTAACATAACTATACCGATTTCAGTCCAGAATACTGTGGTGTTTGTGTGTGTGTGTGTGGTAAGAAGTGACAACAAGTATAATACTGTTGGAGATTTTTTCCTTGCTGTAGATTGTGAATATACGATAATAACAAAATGGCCAGCTTCTGATCTGTTGTAGATAGAAATTTAGAAAATATTGATAAGCACTATTTTTTTCTCTTTTTATGTCCAGCCATACCCATCAGTTTCAACTTCAGAGAAAGAGGACAGGAATCATCCAGTCACATTTTTCTTGCTGTAATTATTATTGTGAATCATCACTATTGTAATCGTATTTTTGTTTAAATTCTCTCTCTCTCTCTCTCTCTCTCTCTCTCTCTCTCTCTCTCTCTCTCTCTCTCTCTCTCAGCATTTCTAACTTTACAACCCTGCCTCAGATTCCTGCCTTAGAAACTTCATATAATATAAATGTATATAACTGAAATAGCTCTGTAATTATTTGGTCAAGTTTATCTCGTGGAACACAAGTAATTCAGATAGTTGCATTGGTCTGTCTGTCTGTTTATACCCAGAAGCCATAATCCCGTAATGGGTGGTCGTTTGTCATTGGTATCTAAGAATACTAAGAAAAATTATCCATGTTCTCCTTGGTTGTTATAAAAGGCAGTAGCTTATCCCAGAGGCTCGTACTTCTTCAATTGTCAGCTGTATCCTTTCTCACTTCTTCATTTGTCAGCTGTATCCTTTCTCACCTCTTCATTTGTCAGCTGTATCCTTTCTCACTTCTTCATTTGTCAGCTGTATCCTTTCTCATTTCTTCATTTGTCAGCTGTATCCTTTCTCACCTCTTCATTTGTCAACTGTATTGTTTAACAGTGTCTGGAGACCCATTGATTCACCACTTGACCAGCATCTGTCTAAATCAGAGGTCAATTTCTGGCCAGCAAATATAGTGGTAGCTGTAGAAGTACAGTAGTTGTAATAGCAGCAGTTATAGTAGTACATGTAGTAGTAGCTGTTGTAGCACTGGTAGTAGGTGGGGCAGTGCCTATGTATTGGCACCCCATTCTTTATACTTTTCAGTCTTTTGAGTAGTCGTTCACTAGGCAGTCTGGCCGAACAGCTCTGAGTCCCTGAGGAAGGCCACGGCTGAGTTATGCTGTACACTGATCATTCATGTGATTTTCTCGTACCTTCCACAAACCGTATATTGTCTTTCTGTTTTCCATTACTTGTATTCCTTGCTTTTCCCCAAACAGAGGTAGTTGTCATTAAATCTGTGCTGTTCTATCTGTGCTGTTCTTTTTAATTAAGTGAATGAAGTAGTGCATTTTTCCTTGCTTGCATCCTGTTCAGTTCCCCAAGCACTATCGTTATTACTTTCGGTATGTTGCTACTTATCAAACTCCTTTCTAAGATGATTGAGGGCAAGTTTCTCCTGCAGTGTCACTCAGCCCAATGAATTAGTTGCTGTTTTATGTCTGAAAAAGATGGCTTTATATTTTAACAGAGCTGCCATCCCACCAGCAAGACATAGGCAATCTTATGACTCCAGCAAAGTATTAGAGTTCATTGCCCAACATTAACTGACTAATGAGGATGCTGTACCAAGAGTTGTGACTATGATAATGCAGGTTCTCACAGGCTTCATTGTTTTACCATGCACCAGTAGCTATGTGCAGATAATTTTGGTAGCTCATATTGTAATGAAGTGAACCTTGACTGATGATATGCAATTTGGAAACTAGGTATTTCCCAGTTACCGGTACTATATACATATTTTTTATTTTATACATCCTTTCTATCATAATGCACTCTCTTATAATGTTTTTATAATTCCAGGATCGTTTGTCAATCATCACAGCCTGCACTGCTGCAGAGAACTTCACAAAGCTCTACTATGAGTATGTGGACAAGGTGAGAGCCAATTTTATGGGTATTAAGTATAGTTACCATTATGTTTTTATCCCTTGGGATAGGAGGTATAGAATAATATCCATATATTCCCAGTGTAATGTAATAGGTGGTTTAATTGCTTAACTCCACTGTCTCCTTTTTTTAAGTATCATAGTTCTCTCTAAAGCCAGGCAGTTTTATTCAGTGTAGGATAGAGATTTTTAACTGGAGGGGTTCTAGTGGACCCAGGTTCAAATCCTGGCTGAGACAGGGAACATTTTAGGGATTTGAATTTCATAAAGCAGACTTTACTGATCTGCCAGACTAACCACCGACGTGTAAAACTACCCCAGCCAACACCAGTACACCAGTCCTGTATGAGGCACCCCTAGCAGGTATTCAATGTGGACGGTGGGTGTTAGCGCCGAAGTGGTGACATGTGAAAGTGTATGGTATGTAGGAGGACTACTGAGTTTTGGGAACAAGCTGTGAACCCTATGCCAAGAGTCAGACACAGTACAAAAAGATAAAAAATAAAAGTAGCATGTGTTTACTCCATGTGTGCTTTAGGGTTTCTTAGCTGAATAATCTTACTTGTGAAACAGCAAGATTAAAATGAGAAAAATGTCATGGAACTGAAGGAGTAAATAGGTGGAGTGGCAGAGACTGACCCGCTCCCCTGTCATGCTAAATGGTGGAGTAATCCCACCACCAGATGCCACTTACCCCATACTGCACGCCACAGTTAGGAGGGGGAGGGAAGGGGGGATTAGGCTTGGGGTTTCTGCCTCTTATAATTTGCCTGCCCAGGGAAATCAGAGCCATTTACTACGCCTCCCTGCTTTGCCTGTATTCTCATCAGTTAAAGTTCCCTAACGCCTCTTTCTAAGTGATTTAGTTGGTTTATTACTCTTTACTATCTTATTCTGTGACATTTAAATCACTCTAAGACCACCATACCTAGCATAAAAAATATACAACTTTTTATTAATCACCCATATCCAGAAATAAATCACCAAGGACGAGGTGCTAGGCAGCCTCCTTTCCCAAAACAAATACGGACCCACGTGTACTGAAAACACTGATGTGGAATTATGTCATTGTTTTCAGTTGTTAGACTGTGCACCTAATCCCTTCAAACTGAAGGTGTATTACCTATTTTGTTTCTGCAAGGACATAGATGTACTAGAAAGTATTATGAAAATATGTTGAGGTGGTTTGGCCACGTGTAGAGGGTGGAGAGCAAGAGACTAATGAGGAGAGTGTATGTGAATGAGATGGAGAGGGAGGGGGAGGCCAAGGATGAGGTGGAGGGATGGAGTGGAGAGGTATATGAGAGAGAGGTGTGTGAGCTGGGGGGAGGGCAGCAAAACTGAGGGGGGAATGGACAGGGTGACATGGAGGCAATTTATTTGTGGCCACCCCTTCAGGATTAAGGCGTCTTGCATTAGAAAGATAGATAGATAGGTTTTGCAAGCTTAAGGTGATTTTACTCTGCTTTGAGGTTTTCTGAACAGGAGTTAGACACAGTTTTCATCAACTTCTTCACTTCTTGGTAGCTCTGCTATTGTGAATAAAATTGTTTATTGAAGTAATGAATGAAAAATGTGGACTGGATTCAAGGGCTTGATATTTTACTGATGAAAACTCTAGTTTTTTTCTTGCTTGATGGAACCTACTAGCCTATTCATTTATTCTGATGCAGTAAGTTCCAGATTGTAGTACAGATGTGGTAATATACGGTATAGGTACAGTACTAGCATTTGCAAGTTTTCCAGTCTCATTTCAATATTGTATCCCAAATCTAATCTGACACTTACATATATGTTTTATTTCACCTCTGATTAGCTTGATTCCATGATCTTTTTAATACTTTCATTCCATTTTCATTTTCTTTATTCTTGTTACCATTAAAAAGTTTTATTCAGTGTTTTTTTTTATTCAACTTCATTATGGAAGAAGTTTTATTAAGGCCACGTCTCACCCCTCCATTTTAGACGGATTCTCCTCAGCTGAATATAATTGTCAAGAGGCACTGTAGCCAGAATAAACTCGGGAATGCATACCTCCGCCAGTGCCATTTCCATCAAAAAGGATCCGGGTCAAGATCCGTGGATATAGGATCCGTGCCCACCCCCAAATTTAATCAATTGTTTCTTGGTGCATGGCCCACATTTCCGCAAAATTTCCTTGAAATTCATTGAGAACTTTTGGAGATTGTGTGGGATGCTCTGGATCCAGATCCACCCCCAAACTGAACCATTTCTTCTGGGCTCATGGTCCACCTTTCCACAAAATTTCATCAAAATCCATTTGTAACTTTTTAAATAATCCTGGATCCGGATCCGTGGATATACTGTAGGTCCTGGATCTGGATCCACCCCAAACTTTAATCAGTTCTTTCTTGGTCCATGGCCCACCTTTCCACAATATTTAATTGAGAGCTTTGGAGGCATTGTGTGGGATAATTTGGATCCAGATTTGGATCCGGCCCAAAATATAATCATTTCTTCTTTGGCCCATGGCCCACCCTTCCACAAATTTCATCAGAATCCATCCATAACATTTTGAGTAATTCTGCTAACAGTCAGACAGGCAAACAAACAAACCAACGCTGTCATCAAAGTGAATAGGTTAATTCCATTACCGCAGGAGCTAATCATCTGTTTCTGTTTCTTTCACTGTACCAGATGAGACACAAGCTTTCCAAGCTGTACCTGGAGACGGGCAAGCTGGTGTGGAATGGCAACGCGGTGGACGGCAGTACAAACATCCAGAAGTTCTTTGAGGACCTCCCACCCAGCGTACACAGCCTCACCTGCCTCGACTCACAGCCTGTTAGAGGTGAACCCTCACATTCAATCATTCGTTCATCATCTAATCCGTTCTTGTCCCATGAGGAGTGTAGGAGCCTGGGGCTAGGCAAGTTGGTCCTGACATTTAAGATGAGTGACCAGCCTCATCCTTGACTGGCATCATGTGAGCAGTAAACCCCAACCACCTCTTGGATATAAAGCTGCACCAGCTCAGTCCGATTGGAGCGCCTTAATTACCCACTAAACCACCAGGCGACATAATTTGGTTATATGGTTACCACCCAGCATTGAATGGTTTTCTAGTGTACAGGAAACCATTTGGCTTGTCACTCAGTGTAGAGTCACCCATAGACAGAAAGAAGAGGAAAAAAAGACAGAAGAGAAAGGAGGGAAAGAAGGAAGGGAGAGAGGGAAAGGCAGGAGCCCAAGTGAGTGAGTATTGAGCACCCCCGCACACTCACCATTTTATTGCTCACTTTCATCTCGTTCTTTGTCATTCCCTTACCTCTCTGTAATCTCCTTTGCTGTCAGATATATTTGTATTCCTCATTGTATTTTTTTTTACTTTTGATACACACTCATATGCTTCTCTGTTCTCCTTTCCATGGCACACTCATTATGCTTCTGTCTAATCTCATTTGTCACAGCACATACACACACACACACCGCTTGCTGGCTCAGAGGTAACATTCTCGCTTGCCATCTGGTTGGTGGGAGTTCGCGCCTCGCTAAGGCTACAAAGTTTCACTTATGAAGTGGGTGGTTACTGTCCCCCTTGAGCAAGGGAATGTGTGTGTGTGTGTGTGTGTGTGTGTGTGTGTGTGTGAGTGACTTTCTTTTAGATCGGTTTATTTGAGCTCTCTGCTTCCTTTGGTGGGCGGAAAACAGCANCTGTGTGGTAAAGAATAAAGAGAGGCATGAGTGTGTGATGGGGAATAAAAAGGTGTGTGTGTGTGTGTGTGTGTGTGTGTGTGTGTGTGTGTGTGAAGGTCACAGCCTTGCTCTTAGATCGGACTATATGAGCTCTCAGCTCCCTTCTGGGAGAGTAAAACCTCACTATCACGACCATCAGGTGATCCTGACCGACCCGGTGAATTACACACACACACACACACACACCTTTTTATTCCCCATCACACACTCATGCCTCTCTTTATTCTTTACCACACAGACTCATTCCTCTTGTTATTCTCCATCACACACACTCATATGCCTCTCTGTTCTCCAACACACACACTCTTGTCTTTCTGTTTTCTACCTTTTCCATCACCCAGTCATGTATCTCTCACTGTTCTCCATCTTTTCCATTAACCATTCATGTACCTCTTGTTACCTCTTGTTATTCTTCACCCTCCACCTCACACACTCTATGCCTCTCTCTGTATTGCATCTTTACCACCACACACACCATATGCCGTGATTCTCCTAGTCTGATATTTATCCTTGTCATATTAGTGATGTATTTTGTCTTATGTTTTTACTGCTGCAAGGCTTTCCTGTTCAAGGTTACCCTTTAAATCAGTTTTTTTTTTTTTGTTGTTTTTTAATGCAAGAAAGAACGAACCAAAGGCCAAGCCCACAAACCATTCCTTCCAAGAAGAAAACAAAAACAATACAACAGAGAGCTAATATATTCATGGCATCACTGCAGAAGTTTCTCAAGAAACAGTTTGATTAAGCCTTCTTTGACCCCTTTAACCCATTCTGTGCCATGTCCTTATATATACGGACAAACCTGTAGTGTCAAAATTGCCGAGTCTGTACATACACGGACTGACTCATAATACCCTAAGTTTCTGAGTCCGTATATACCGTACATGTATACAGACACGTTTTTTCACACATTTGTGCAAAATTGCTTGCGTCTGCCCTTAGTGTGTGACAGAAAATGGAATGACTGACACTCCTTCTCCCCTCCCATACCTTATAAAAAAAAAAAATAAAAAAAAAGTGAACGTGAAAACATGTAAAATTAGGACAGAACCCCAACTTCCCATCATCAGAGTTTCAACTATGGCTGCGCATTACATACACCAGGTTGTGTTTCCATACTTCAAATACTCCATGCATCCACCTGCTCTGCACCAAAATGGACCATCTATCCACATCAGCTGCTGATGGTACAGGCATACCCTGGTTTAATGATGCAGTTGGTTAAGTAAAAACTCATCACTAGACAGGGTATTGTATCCCGGGGTAGTATAGGGATGTGTTTTTGAGCCTTGGGTTTCTCCCCCAACCAAGTCCTAAACTCACCCAAATGAGTCCAAAAACAAGTTTCTAACTAACTTAAACCTCCAAATAGCTTTAAAACAAGCTAAACCAAGCCTAAAAGCAGCTTATATTTCACCTTAACCCAAAAATAAAATCTGAAAATCATCAAAAATGTTTGGAAAAAATCAAACTTAGTAAACTGTACCCCAGAATGACAATGTTCACCCCACCTGTGACTAAAACACATCAATCTGAGTCTAAAAACAGTTTATAAATCAACTTAAACACAAAATTTGCCCAAAATATCATCAAAATCGGTTTTAAAAAACAAAACTCATCGTTATACCGGGGTTTGGCCATCGTTCAACAGGGTAGGGTGGTATTTGTACCCTCATCTCTATTCCGGGGTATCTAGGGGTATCGTATCTCGGGGTCTGCCTGTAACTGAATGTAGCAATCTGATGCAAATCTGGGTTATGCAGAGCTGCCAGTGATATTGTGCATACCCCTAACATGCAGTTGAAGTTGGAGAACTTCCAGAAGTGATGCTTAAATAGTGTACCATATATAATGAAAGTAAAGTAAGTAAATGTTGGTAAATAGAAGTAAATCGTGAAATCAAGTAATATAAGGAAAATAACTGGGAATGTTTGATTTACAGCAACTAATGTGGTTGTGTGCAACATGAATCTTTATAGTGTCTTATATCAGTATAATAATTTTTAAAAAAATGAGTGGAAATACATGATATAAGCACAGAACCCCAACTTCCCATCATCATAGTTTCAACTGTGACTGCATTACATAAGCCAGGTTGTGTTTTCATGTTACAAGTACTACATGCATCCACCCACTCTACATCAAACTGGACTGTGTCCACATCAGCCACTGGCAGTATCTAAAAGTAGCCACCAGATGCAAATCTGGGCGTGCTGGACCTTTTTTCAGGCTGAAAACTGCCAAGGTGAACACTGTTACTATCATTAAGCATATCTTGACCACTTTTCAGGTTTATTCATGGAAAAAAAAGACAGTTGAAAATGTCCGGCATTCTAGGTAACTTTGCTGCCCAGACCCTCAGGAATCTAGGCACAAAAGCCAACATAGGCTTCGGCACTGAACGGGTTAATGTGAAAGAGCTTTCCAAAGCTCAGTAATACTGTCAGAAAGTGGTCTGAGTAATTTCAGTATTACTATACATCATTGTTGTGAATGAATAGAGGTAAATTTCTCATAACAAAGGGGTAAGGTAATTTCCTTTAACCTCATGAACATGAAGCTATACAGTACATACATGCATGTATATATATGCACATATCATCATCATCATCATGGACCTGAGTGATATGTTCCACACAACCACTTACCGTACATCATTTAAGTTCCTGGAATTCTGGCTTCACCTTGCAGACCTAAGAATCTACATATATTTGTGGTTTGCTGTATCATTGCTAATCATATAGTCCTGCCAGATGGAGTAATTCCATACCCTGTTGAGTTAATGAAAGGGTACCAAACCCTTGTCATATGCTTCTCCATACATACTTCCTCCAACCCACTCAGTCCCTTAGCAGTTTCCTAGACTCTGACTTCCATATGTTGCTTATTCACATGCTTATTTTGCATATTCATCCACTTCCGTGACTCCACACCTCCTGCTACCTTCAAACTCACTCACATATACACATTTCCCCACATTATTTATATCTGTCCCCTCATTTCTGTAACTGCTCTCAGGCACATATGCTTCTACCAATTCAGGTGTGTCTCCATAAATCAGTACACTACACCTCATGTCGCCCTCTTTCACTACATTCGTCATTTAACGTGTCTCCATAAATCAGTACACTACACCTCATGTCACCCTCTTTCACTACATTCATCATTTAACATATATTTACTGGACATTTACATTCAGAACACTCCATTCATAGATATTCACAAGACTAAACCAGACTGCAAAAGTTGTGTACACATTCAGCAAGCAGCATTGCATCAATCGAATATATCAGACTTAAAGTGCTTCATCACAAGATCTGTGTAGCACTTCAATAGCTTTCTGTGGATGGACTTAAAGATGCTCAGTTGTCCAAGCAGTGTTTTTTTTTAGTGAAGATAAGTGCAGCATTTCCAAGATCTGTTTGCCATACAAGAGCTTCTTTGCTTGTTCAGGCTCATCATTCTGCTGTACTTGCCAGTGTCTTACACTGTCATATTGAAGGATACATTAACTTCTGAGTTGGTTGCCCCAGATCAGTCTCT
This sequence comes from Birgus latro, assembly GCA_018397915.1. Classification (NCBI taxonomy): domain Eukaryota; kingdom Metazoa; phylum Arthropoda; class Malacostraca; order Decapoda; family Coenobitidae; genus Birgus; species Birgus latro. Next base: position 51,886 of record JAGKTI010000972.1, on the reverse strand, counting down.
AATACAAGTATACTTTTTTTTAATATAGTATATAGATTAATAATAATTTTAATCATAATAAAATACATGTACAGTACATTTCCCAGGAGTTAGAGGAGAAGCAACTTATCTCCTGGCTCTCTCCGGGAATCTCTCACCGCAAGGGTTAGTAACGACAAAACTAGGTCCATGTTGCTTTGTCCTTACATTCTCTCCCCTCCTCCCATTCTGTCAGTCCTGTCTTACATTTTGTTCAGCCTTTTTTTTTTTTTACATAGCTGTCTCATACAGTATTCTCTCTCTTATAATAAATTTACTTTTACCCTACCCAGAGGAAGCCGTGGGTCAGCAGCACACGATTCAGGTGACAACGGCAGGCTTTGTGACGATGAAGGAACGCAAGTACCCGTTCCACCAGTCCTTCCTCATCACCGCCAAGGAGGACAAGTGGAAGGTTGTGTCAGACGTGTTCCGCTTCCAGATTGCTCCACCATGATCAAACTTACCACATAACTTAGTTTTTAAGCCACTTTATTAATAAAACTTTTAAAAATATACAGTACCTGTTTACAGTTAACTGTTTTAGCATGTCTTATGTATGATTACCAAAATTATTTAAGACTCGATCGGATACGTTTATGTAAAGCTACAAAACGTGGTGAATGTTTTTGGCATGTCCGAGAGAGCCAGGATTCTGGGGGCTTGAGTGATGAATGAATGGAAGCGTGGCCCATTGGATTGGGCAAATTTGGGCTGTCTGGACATTGCTACTCCTCACCCTGCCGTAGGGTGGGAAAGGAGGTCTGGATGATGATGATGATTTAAGACAATATTCATTCTACTTCACTGGAAAGCTATCAGCATTCACACAGCATAAGATGCGGAGACTGGGCCATCTTGGAAACTTGAAATATTGTATCAGAGAAAAGTGATAGTGTATACAGGTACTTAATTTTATATATATATCTAGGTGCTACAGTAGTAGGTGGTGATCACTATCCACTCACTCAATGTAGTACTGCCTACTTCTTCCTTCACCATTATCATTCATTTTCTGTCTCTCTCCTCGCTTCCTATTTCTCCCATCTTTCCTATCATTTTTTATTACTGTACAGTACATCCTTCAACTTTGCGAACTTTAACTTTGCGAATCACCAATTTTGCGAGGTAGTTCCAAGTCATTTATTTTTTAACATTTATGAACTCGCGAGCAATCACACACTTTGCGAGGTCGAGTGGTGGGAAAATCGTCTTCCCGCACTACTTTGCCACGCGGAGTAGTGACGTCGTGGTTCGCTGGGCGTACTGTGGCTCCTAGTTCGGTGTTCTGCCGCCCCGCCACGTTTGTTTACACCACAGTAGTCGCACCCAAGCCTTGCCCCGCCACCAGTCCTGTACAGCACGCCAGTCTTCACATCAGTGTAAATATGCATTTTTTTCTTTTTTATGTTTCTTACCTATGATGTTTTCATAATAATATTACTGTACAATACGTCAGTCCATGTTTGTTTCATTTATCATCATAGAATTAAGAGGTAGAGTCGAGAGAAAGAGTGGGAAAAAGTGCTTACCTTGGGGTGATGTCGACCAATTTACCTTTATTGCATATATTTAATTGTTTCAACTTTGCGAATTTCGATTTTGCGAGGTTTTTTGTCGACCATATTCTCGCAGAATTGGAGGAAGCACTGTACTCTTCTTTCCTTTTCATGTGGTTTTACATTGAGTGACAAGCCTAATTGTTTCCCGTAAGCCAAGAAACCATTTACAGTGCTGGGTGGTAACCCTATAACCAACACATACTTGTCCTCTATGTGTCAACAAGTGGGTTGGCTGAGGTTTTGTGCCCCTCCCTGTAAAACAACAGTAAAAATGGCCACCCCTTACAGGATTGCAGCATCTGGCTGTGGATAGGTAGAAAGAAATTGAAAACCCACATACCTGCATATTAAGTTTTGATTCTTCAAGTTCCTAAGATCTAACAGTGTAATAACTTAATAGTGTCCCCCTTTCTCCATCTTAGGGAATGTACTTTATTTTGAAGTAACCTCAGAACCATCATGATGATCTCACAGGCAATAGCCAAGAGAACAGTTGTGATGGTTACAGGCAATAGCCAAGAGAACAGTTGTAATGGTTCAAGAGGCTTGTGGTAAGTCCTGGCTAGGAGTCCATCTTGGATGTACTGTCGATAAAAAAAGTATCGGCACCCTTTCATTGTGAAACATTATGATACACGGACTATGATTTACGGGAAATGACACAGTTATGTCGCTTAGTATCCTTCATTTGTGTTGTTATCATCTATTTTACAAATAAATAGGTGGATTAGCTGGAGTAACATTGTACTACATGGTAAATCAACCATTTTTGTGAATTAAATAGGCATGCCAATACTACCGACTGAACCAGAGATGAAACATTTCACATCTTATCCGACCCCAGGGTGCCGATACCTTTTTGATCGATAGTACCAACTGTCAGTCGTGTGATACAGTATGTTCATGATTCTCACAACAAAAGTGCTGAGTCACTTGTAGGTGAATGAGAAACTTGGTAGGTTATTCAAGTGAAACAACTGGTGCATCTTTCTTTTATATACTGCTGTGTATATATATATACTAGATATATATTTGTTTATTAAATATAGCATACAAGAATATTCATAAGACTGAACTTCTAACACTTCTCATCTGCAGCAGATAGCATAGCATACATATAAATATTATGGTATACAGTATACATATATATATATATATATATTTTACTTTCAAGCAGAAATATCCTACTCAAAAAGGATGAAACAGCAGTAATTGTAACCCACTACCTTATACATTATTACATTTGTGCAGTTATTAATCTGAGACTCACCTGGTGTGATCTGGACGAGATGTGGTACGATACTGACATATCACAGTTAAGGAGTTAAGAAAGTGATTTTATTTCACCAAGAACTGTAATTGTGGAGCAAAAATCTAATAACGTACAGTTGCATTTTATGGCTGCAGTTGTAGTAGTGATAAATCCAAATCATCATCATCCCACTCCATTTTCTTCCTAGGAAATGGTTGCAATGATGATGACTTTTTTTTCCATCACATGCAATGACACCTTTTTTTTTGGGGGGGGGGAATATAGGTAGGATTAATGTGAATTTTATTCATCACTACAAGTGCAATTACAAAAAGGCAACAGCAATCAGTGAAAAATACATTGTCATGTGCATGGAAAATTTGTGCACATCCATTACTCTGCAATACATCATACAGTATATTCTAACTGTAAAATACCTGATTACCTGTAAAAAAAAAAAATGGCCAACCCTATATTATACCCTCAGAAATGTATGTGGCTGTAGTTAAGCTAACATTGTAAAACATTTCTGTATAATAAACATAAAATACTGTAAAAAGCAACCTTATACTGTATCACATTTTATCCATCCATCCATCAATTTATACATATACAATTTATATACAGTACAGTATATGGTATTTCATGAACTTCATATATACAGTATTACAACTGAATATTGTGTAATAATATCATCATCATCATCATCATCCGGGCTTCCTTTCCCACCCTAGGGCAGGGTGAAGAGTAGCAATGTCCAGACAGCCTAAGTTTGCCCAGTTCAATGGGCCACGCTTCCATTCACTCATTGTTCAAGTCCACAGAATCCTGGCTCCATCAGATAGGCCAAAAAATAATTCACCATGTTCTGTAGCTTCACATATACTTATCTGATAGTCAATCCAAACACTGTCATGTTAAAAAGGAATGCCAAATCCCTGGTTATGCGCTTCTCTGTACAAAATTCATCCAGCCAGCTCCGTCTTTTGTCGGTCCCGTAGCCTCACCAACTTCCCTACCTCTCCTTCTCACACACTTATCCACCATATCCCTCCACCTTCTCCTTGGCCTACTGCCTCCTCCTTCCTTCAGTTTCACTTAGATATACCTTTTTCACCATTTTATTGTCGTCCATTCTGCCCACATGACCAAACCATCTCGGTACACTCTCTTCAATTCTGGTGTCCACAGACTTCCTCACTCCACATCTTTCACGAATCACATTATTCTGTATCCTAATAATAATAATAATACAGTAGTCATAATTTAAAAAAAGGTGTGTCCAAGAAAAGTTTAAAAAGGTACACTTGAAATGTTAAACAGAATGCACCAGCACAAAAAATATACCGTGAATTTTTTTCCATTGGTCAACATGTTGCAGAGTAGTATAAAAACCCTAGTTGGGTATTACTGGTGCTGAACTAATGATGCAAGCCTACCACTCATAACGAAATGATATGGATCTAAGTTGTTAAAGATTACATCTATATAAGCAAAGCTGTCTTCACAAGTTCAGCCACAGAAGGTAGTCAGCTTCACTGTGTCAAGTCACTGGTTATAACCACCTTCACCTGGTGAGTTGTGGTGATGGTGGTTGTGGGTAAAAGTGATGACGGCCTTTACTCATTGCATCATTACATAGCTGAACAGTACATGGCTGATGAGTTGCACCTTCTTCAATCATCAATGATAGTGGTAGTGGTATTAGTATTAATGATGGTGTTAATAGTGGTAATGATGGTGATAGCATTAGTATCATTGATAGCTGTGAAGGCAAGGTTAGTTATACTAGGCTTCCATGGCTAAATATACCATTTCCATTTTGATGGTAGGGGTAGTGTTAAATTGATGATAGGCCTTGCATCCTATCATAGAAGGGCATCATGTTAAACAATGTTCAGTTCAGTGGTAGTGGTGATAATTGTAATTAGGACTGGTATTGTTGGTTGTGGTTCTGACAGTGATGCTAGTAGTAGAGGCAACAGACACTAGAAAGAGAAGCATTTTTGTCTAACATGGAGAGCACCAGGTACAGTTGTGATCCTGTGAAGCAGAGACATTATCTTAGCTCCAACATAAGTACTGAGTCACTTCTGGTTAACCAGTTACAATGGTGAGGGGGAGGGAGTTGCAGTAACTTCACCCTCACCTACTACCACTTCCCCCATCTCCCCATTGCAATTTTTCTGCCAGATGTAGTCCAGCATGTGTGTGTGTGTGTACAAGCTAAAACTGTAGCCACTTCATGTGCATGGAGCCATTCATTTACTAATTAAACAACAAATACATTATGGTAATATTATCAAGGTGACAAACATGTAAGAAAGAAGTTCTGCGATGAAGTACTGTAACTGACTTAGGAAAAAAACGGTTTGATATGCAGCAAGATCTAAGCAGAACACATACTACTATACCTTGGTATAAACATCAGAGTATCAGTGAGGTCTGTTAGACGAGTATGCTGAAATGGTTCAAATACGTGGACAGGGACTGGGAGAAATTTTATTGAGAGGTGCATGAGGATAGCACAAGAATAAGAAACTTGCCAATGAAAATACAGGATGAGGTGATGACGGCCAATGTTAGCACTATGAGTTTGGCTGGGGATGTAGCAAGAGGCTGTGTAGCTAGACGAACTGAGCTAGTGGCACAGAAAATGACAGATGAGAAGAACATCAGTCAACAGTTTTTCTCATTTACTGTGGGTCAGGAAGCCTGACATAAAAAATATACTTCCTGAGCTTAACAATCTCTTATTTACCAGTTTTCATGCTAAACTATTTACTGTACTGCAGTACCTGATGTAGTGTTGCCTACTTCTTTACAGGACACTACACTGAGTGACAAACCTAATGGTTTCCTATAACCCAGGAAACCATTTACAATGCTCGGTGGTAACCATATAACCAAATAACAGGATGATATGGAGCCTACTATGGTGACAAACCTAATGGTTTCCTATAACCTGGGAAACCATTTACAATGCTCAGTGGTAACCATATAACCAAATAACAGGAAGATATGGAGCCTACTATGGTGCCCGTTAACTGGGTGGAGAGACACAAATGCTGTGTCCACCCAGAAACCAAACCACCCTCTTCCCGGTGCCTCGCTGTCACTAGGTGCTGTCAACTGCAAGGGGAACATCAGTTCACTGCACAGGACAACCCTGCAAAGGGTGATTGCTTGCCTGTGGCTGATGGGTCTGCTTGGCCCAACTGGGGTTACTGTGTTACTACTACTACTACAACATATTCCTCATCCACAAAAAGAGGGAAATGAGGATATGATAGGAGTAGTTTACTTTTTTTTTTCTATTTTTGATGCAGAGATTCCATCCATAAAATACAGCTTACACACTAGTACCCTTAAAAATTAATTGCATCACTATTACATACTGTATTCCTCACCCATGTAAGAAGGAAATGATGATAGTGATATACCTGTATATCGATTTTTAACCCAGACAGTTCAGACCGTCATTTCTGTTTTATCCTTGCTGCTTCCAGATCTTTTGCTCAGTTTTGGAGAGTTTCCCAGTAATGAAGGCTGTGCTTAGTCCCTCTGGTTAGAAAAAAATACAACTAAATAATCTGGACATGGCAAGAATAAACTAAAACAAATACATAAACTACAAAGTAATCACCACACTGATAAAGAGATTACAAACATAATACTGTATATGACTTAAAAACTAGTTCTCTTTAAAGGTTCATACAACGACTGAACACAATCTGCAGCATCTTGAATGTCGAATTATAACAAACAGGTTAATATTAGAATATGGTCACAAAGAAGGAGTATGCAGCTGCACCATTATCTCTCTGCCACTGCATTATGTGAAATAAGCAGCAAAAGGTTGAAGATCTGGCTTAAGTTAGTGTGATGGAAGTATAGTGCATGACATTATATGGTAATAAGTATTTAAGACACATGAAAAACTAAGTTTGTTTACCCATCTGCTGCAAAATGAACTTTGCATTCCTGTACATAATTTTATCTGCCTCAAGAAAACTCACAAAATCAGCAGCAGCAAATTTTTAAAAGACCATTCAGCCTAAGCTTCTGGCTGCTAATTGCAAACATTGCATTTTGGCTGACTATACATTATTTTATTTACCCTTATAAATTATCCGATACAATACAATAACCTCAGGAAGATGCTCCACAGCAGAAGGGTTAAGAGGTGTTGCCATTACTGCGGTGGTATCAAGCTCATCTTTATGTGAACCTAATGGACTGCAGGCTGAATTACTGTTGTCTCCATTCTTTAGGTATACAGCAGTCTCCAGTCTTTAGGTATAGTCTCCATTCTTTCAGTACTGAGGAACACTAAATATTATAATCTAGGGGTTACAAAATAATTTAAAAAAAAGTCCTCAGACTCAATGGGATTACAGCAACCTACACTATAAACCAGTATGAAAATAATCTACAATATATACACTATGTGTATTACTAATATATACACCGGAATTATTAGCCAAACTTGTAACAAACATATTTTATAAAACTGTATATCTGTTAAAATTATCATACAACTCCTACATACATTCTGGACTCCAGACATAACTACATACTGTACAGCATTGCACACAACAACTTCAGTGTTCAAGGATGGGTACAGTAAAACCTTGATCAGATGGCATTTCATAATTTGCAATTTTAAATATACAGTATTGGGAGGGCTATCCTCTTCAACTTTTATAAATAAAATTCAGAATACCAGTATTGTGATTTATATAAAATTATTGCCGAGCCAAGTAACCCACCATGCCTCTGTCACCTACTACAATATCACCAGTGTGTCAAGTATTACCTAGTGCTGATGAATATTCTATCTATCTATTGCCAGACGCCACAATCCCGCAAGGGGTGGCCATTTGACTCTGAGTTATTTGTTTTACAGGGAGGGGCACTAACCCTCCACCAACCCACTTGTTGACACGTAGGGAGCACGTATGGTTTGGTTATATGGTTACCACCCAGCGTTGTAAATGGTTTCTTGGTTTACAGGAAACCATTGATGAATATTACTTTGTCTAAATTAGTAGTTACCTGTACATCAATGGCATAGCCAGAATGTAAAAAATGTGGCAGCCAAACTTCACAGGATGGCCCAAGGAATATAACTGGTCCAGAGAGATTGCCTAAGAAATTTGGCGTGCCAGGCATATTTTATGGATGGCCAGTGTCACCCAGGCCACCCCTCTGGCTACACCACTGCCATACATGTATACAGGCCAGTAATGTTTCAATGTTGTTTCAGTGTGGTAGGAAATGACAAGAAAAGTGCCTTGATAAGTCAGAATTTTGACACAAAGTCAGAAAGGCAAGAGTCCCATATGTTCTAAGTTATCAAGGTTTTACAGTATTCATCTGCACAGTTTCCATCCTTCTCACTCCCTTACCATGTATTGTCGCTCTTACATTCATCTTACAAATTAAATCTAGACTCGGCACCAAAACAACTGACTACAGGTACTGCTGGAGATATGCATATTGCTCCACTTTCATATCAAACAACTATGGGTCTCCAGCACAACATTCTAAAGAGTGTGTTGGGATACAAATGGTGCACTAATGGATTCTGAAAAACATACTGTGTTGTTACTTATGGTATTAGTGGCAGTAGGTGCAGTCCCAAGTCCATCTGAAAAGTGAACCCAGTGGACTGCAGGCTGAAGTTGCCATCATCCTGTTGTCCACCATCCTCCTTTTGGGAATAACAAAGGAACTTAGGGACATTTGTATAACCAAGCAGCGAAGTCACCCAGCTATGAGGGCATCATCACATACAGGCATCCCTCTCCAGCATCTGTATTCATTGTGCTGAAGTGTGTCAAATATACCATGTCCACAACTGTACACGACAATGCTTAGGACTCACTGCTTTATTCTGAACGTCTTCAATCCCATGACATATAGTGTTATTTTAATTATATATTATTATTCCTACTTCAAGATAATCACATTCACTTTAGGCAGGGACTCTCATTTTTAAAAGGTTAATGAAGGCTGTACTTAACCCCTCCAATCTGAAAAAGTCTCTCTTCATCTGAACACACCTGTCTGGGGGCAGCACAAATAAACAGGAAAACGTGCCAGGATCCAAAGGGTTGATTCTATATTGTATTCTTCCTGCTACCTGACAGTTTTGTTTAGTTTTAGGGAAGGCCTGCTATGGTGAAGTAGTACATGAAGGCTAGATTTAACTCCTCCGGAAAACTCTCATAATGCAAATAAAAGCATCCGAAGATAGTAGGAATAAAATAAAAAAAATGCCAAAAGTTAAAAGTCGTAAACCCTTCGAAGGAAAATGTTTCATCCAGGTGAATATAAGCCTCAGCCATCCACATCCCTTCACCACTACCTATCTCTCCAGAGCTTAATTCAGTCTGTCCACTATATCCCTTTTCCCTTAACTTGGCCCAGATTTTTGTCCTTTTGCAACTTAGTTTACAAGATCAGTGAAGACACTGATACTGCCCTGCATCCATTACATAGCACTTTTTTCATGACTAGCACCATATTCTAGTGATAATTTACTGCTACAGTTCAGACTTCAAGATGGAGAGATGGCAGTTTCAGGCCAGGTTAATGTTCAATGAGTATAGTAGACATCTTCCCTAAACTGAATAAAATTGTCTAGAGGTTCAGGAAAATAGCTTCCAACTCACTCACTATAAAAGGTCATTCTGAAGTTGTATAAAACCATTTGACAGACAATAAAAAGACATCATAAAAACAAGGTTAATGTGTTACGTATCAACCACAGATCAAAAACTTCCAAACTAATCTTACTGGCACAAAAGGAAATGAATCATATATCATAGTAAAGTAATCCCAGCATTCCACACTTCCCTTGTCAATGTGTACCAGCCACAAATAATACTATCACGAGGGACAGATCACAGTGACAATTGTATACTGTACTTGATTCTATATTCAAGCAAAACTGAACAGCATGCAACAACTGCTGTTAAATATCACAAGAATAATGTCTGCTGTTTAAATATCGCAAGAATAATCTCAAGACTGAGGGGTGTGGAAAGCCATCACAAGGTAAGCAAAACCAGTGCATGGAAACGTTGGAGCATTAATAAACCAATGAATGAACAAATGGACGAATAAACAAACCTCGCCCATACATCAAGAGCATTAAAACATACATATGGCTGAGTATTAAAACATAGATAAATGGCACCTACCAATCCCATTTTATTCCCTTTGAGGTGTAGGGTCCCGAGGCTAAGAGCTTGTAGTCCAGTACTCTCAAGGGCAGGAGACCAGCTTACTCCCCATGGTGGCATTACTTGACCTTTTGGGGATCAACCCAAAGTAAGGTCATTTCACTGACTGGGGCATTCAAACTTCATGACACTTCTATTCAAACCTCATGACACTTCACCCACAAAAGCAACAGCATGGAAACACAGGCATGGAAGAGCACTAAAATAAACATTTAAAGCAATTTACCACACTCCCCATTCTCCTCTGCCCTTAATAAACACACAATATATATATATTTTTTTTCACGTGGTTCTAAGCTTATCTGAATATGAATCTAGTGGGACACAGGCTGAAACTGCCCTTCTCCTGGAGTCCTCTGTCCTCCAGTTGGGGAATATGGAGAAAGTTGTGGGATGTGTCTAAAACTGACCCAATTATAATCTGTGCAACAGTATGAAGGCATCCATCTGATGCACCATGGAATAAACATCACACACTGGTAAAAACTGAAAGGAAATGTTTACTGGGAAGATGCAACACCTCCATATGTGGTTATAAGTCTTCCTTTTGAACAACTCACAGCAGTGTGGTATCAACACATAACATTACTCACACTCTTCCTTCATTATCTCTAATTTTAACCAATAATTTTTTTTCTTCTTCTTCTTCTTTCTTTTATAAATCTGTCATGAAAAGCACAAACACTGGAGTGAGTGCACTATCCTGGCTCTTTGAGCTCTCATTTGTCACTTTTTAACAATTCTCACAACATCCGCAAATTATAATAAGCGTGTACTATCATTATCACAACTCGGCAAGCTCCTCATTTTTACACAATGTACTGTCTTCGTGACCATCACACTTCCTCTTCTTAAACACCTCCATATTAACAACCATGGCTCCCACTTCAGCTTTATCAGTTTCCCTAATCTTCATTTTTTTTTTTTTTTTACTCTTCCTTCTTAAATTATGGAGAGAGTGCATTATCATCACTACCACTGCTCTCTGGCACTTCCTCATTTGTCACCAATCCACTGCCCTCACCACCACCACCTTGCCTCCTCTTCTTATACATCCCGATGCTCACCATCACGGTTACTCCCACCAATATTGCCACACCCAGACACAGCCCAGCCACAGACAGCAGGAAGTGAAGTCGTGCTGTGCCTGGGGAACACGCGGCATCCTCTAGAGCATAGGGGGCATAGGAGTTGGTCGCCAAGTAGTAGCGGCCTTCTAGCCTGTCACACAATGTAATTCTTGTTAGTATTCATGACATGAAGCCCTGGTTATGTGCACCTTACTTTATGTCCTTTTTAGCAATTAAGTCCACAGTAAATTAGTCAGCTGCCTATAAAAGTTTGTTGGTTTCTATAAAACTGATATACAGTATCAGCTTCCCCAATCTTAAAAGAGTGTATGAAAGAAAGAAAAGAGTGTATGAAAGCTGTGACAATTTGAAACATATAATTACAGCAACTGTAATAAGAACTGAATGTACATCATCACCATCATCATCAGTTTTCCCACCTAAGGATGAACGAGGTGGGGTCCAGAAAACAGGAAATGAGAAAACACAAGAGGGAGAACTATTAACAACATGCCCAGTGAAATAAACCAGACACTCATTCACATAGTACTCAAACCCTCAAAATTCTGGCTTTACTTCATCAACCTATCAGCAAACATACATCTGTTTTTCTTTTTTGTACTGAGAGAGGTTGGAGGGGGGGGAAGTTAAAGGAGGAGCAATCTAATGGCTGAAAAAAGGGTGACATGGAAGTTATTTGTTTATGACCATCCTTTACATGTTTAAGGCATCTGGCTATTGAAAGACAGAGTAATAACCCGCCACGTGCAGAAATAACCTGGTAAGAAACACGTGCTTATGGCCTCCTTAGCCAACAAGACCACTGGCTCAAGTCACAAACACATCTAAATCCCATTCAATACCCAATACTCTACAACACACATCTCAACCTACAACAAAATCCACAGTCTTTCAAATCTCAGTAGAAAGCTTATACCTCATTCAAATCCTGCTACCTATCTGTTCTATCTATCCTGTTTATAGCTACACACCTTAATCATCCAAGGGGGGGGGGGGCACACATGCATACTGCCTCCACTGTATATGCAATGCATACTACACTTTAATGAGGGTCTGCTGTATATCATCAAATGGGGTGGCCAAAGCCTGGTCATACACTCCTCCACACAAACTATTCCAGCCAGCTTGATCAAATACACCATAGTTAATCCATTCTCCTACCTGGTATTGACAAAGAACCCCATATACTGCGCTTCAGATCCACAGGAGCAGTTGCCTCCCTGAAAACTGGTCCAGGATTTGCAAGGACGGCTTAGGAAGAAGGTGCAGTCGATTCCATAATTGAGGCTCTCAATGTAGTAGATGTAAGCAAACTCATGTGAACACCCAATTTCTCCTTCAGGGCAAATAAAAGATTGGTATCAGAAAATATTGATATCCACAATGCTTTGCTTTTTTCCATAATTCCTGTACTGACCTTTTTTTTTCTACTTTTTTGTTATGAGCATGTCTAACAAAAATACACTGCTATACCATCTACTATTAGTTATTGTCTCATGGTATGATTTAGATTTCTCACAAGTTTCTCACCCAATGCTTTCTGTTATCAAAATAGCATGTCATGAGGCCTGCTGAGAAACGATGTGAGAAGCCACAGCCAAGATACACAAAGAAACTTATGATCAATTCCTTGCCATTCTGTGATTTACTTTTGCAGGAGATACAAAGGCAGCTTAGAATGTTTCACTGCCACTTGTTCTTTTTGCACAAAGCTTAGTTATGAGAGGAAATTATTGCAAACAATTATTTCTTCCACAGGAAAGACAAGGAAAGGTGACAGCAGTAACATCTCATATCTCTTGTTCTACCTGTTAAATCAAAACCTGAGATATGACAGGGATGTAATCAAGTGTTTTGTGTATCTTAACCCGGATTTACAAGCACAACAGCAGTATGAATTTCACTAACCATCAGCGCTGTCACGACCATTGCACGCTGGCTGGTGCTCCCCTCCATTAGGCCAGAAGTCACTGTGTCCTATGTTTTCATTGAGTCCATAGCAGTCCTTGGCCAAGAAAAAATAAAGGAAGGCTAGATTCTGTACAGTAAATCCTTGTGGTTGTTGCTGGATATTATTATTACAGTATTACAGTAGACCCCGCTATAACAGACCCTGGTATAGCGGCTATCAGATTTAACGGAAGCCACAAAGCCCACCAAACTATTATCGGTTATGATGAACAATGTCTGTTAAATGGGGTGCAATGGGTCACAATACATGTATTTCCTTCCTTTTCACTCCAACTGGACCTGAAATTGCTCTCCCCAGTGTGACTTGATCTGTAATAACAGACTATAGCATACTGTACCATGCTAGTCATGAAGAAGTGCTATGATATGGATGTGAAATAAGCTTGAAAAGGGCAAAACTATGGGCCTAGTTAATGTAAAAAAAAAAAAAAAAGTAGTTTGCATTTTTAGTACCAGAATATACTATTGAACTCTATTTTCAAACACGCGTTTGAAATCCCACTTCAGGGGGGAACCTTGGATATAATGAACTATCGGCTTTAACAGATCTGAATTTCCCAAATTAGCACGGGTCTACTGTATTGTTATTATTATTATTACTCTTGTTGTTGTTGTTGTTATTACTGTTGCTATTATTATTGTTGTTGTTAGTGTCCCAGGCTCAAAAGAATGAGCCATACTCCCACTGACTAATCATTTGAGCTCCCAGAATCCTCGCTACTAAACTGTAAGAAAAAAAAACAAAAAAGGCCATCTCTTCAGGACTGAACTGATGCCTGACTATCACTATGACTGAGGTGGTCTAGTTCCAGTACAATAGTTCGTTCACTTAAACCTGGCCCAGGTTTTTATCCTTTTGCAGCTTGTTTACCTTAACTCAGGTGCAGAATAGAATGATACTATGGCTCTATATCCTTTTCATACCACTTTTTTGTGTTAATCTCTTGTTATAACTCATCATTTAAGATGGAAAGATGATAATTTGTGGTTGTTAACTTGAAAACAGCATAAACAACTTCACCAATGACAAAACAGGGTGCCAAACAACACAAGGTCTTTTCTTACCCCCCATGGATTAAGAAGTTTGTAGCAGCTATTGGAATGTATCACATCAACATAGTCAGCATCTGAAGCATTTAGTCTCTGTGTCCCTGGAACCTGTCGGAATTTCAAGCCTGCTGGATCCAGACCTTTATGGAAAAAACAAAGAGCAAAAAAAGACAGCTAGAATTACATAATTTTCAGGGAGAAAAAAGACACCACACTTGCTACTGACATGAAACTACTGCACTTTACAACACACCATTTATGGCCTATCAATAATACATTTAGTTTTCTTAGTAAAATACTCAGGTCTCTTCCACCAGGGGGTCTCAGAAGTAGGTGGATACACCAGGGATGTATTTAAGTGCCATCAGGAGCATATTCCTGCTGAACTTGTCAAGCCTGTTGATTATTCATGGAAGGAACACTGACATGAGAAGAAAACAGAACCCCACTGTTTTAATCTAGTACCATGGCATCCTCCAAGTTAAAAGCTCCCAGGCTTGGTGTCATGGTCTAATATAGAGGGACTGTTGTCCTGTTCCAAGGTGATAAAGCCTACATCTGGGGAGTTGTCTTCCTTATGATGTGATGACAGGCAGATGGAGATGGTGTCTAGTCCAGGTTTGATTCCCTGCTGAGAGAGAAGGGTCCATCAAGTGGCATTCAATTTTCAGTGTATGTCGAGGTGACAGTGTTAACTGTTTCTTTACTGCTACATTACAGATATCCTGCAATTTTGCATGATGACATGGCAATTCTGATGAACACCAACTTAAGCAAGTCACAAGTGAATTGCTGTCCACCAAAAAGAGGGTGCTCTAGTTGCAACATTGTCAGTTTGTGAGAACTAACCCTTACTCCCACCTAATTACAGGGTGAGGTAGGTTAAAGAAACGGGGAGGAAGAAAGTACTACCAGTAGTAAAGGCAAAGTACCCCCTCCCTGGTCTGTCTGGCTGAGCAGACCTATCAACTATAGGCAAGCAATTACCCTTGCAAGACCATCCCATGCACCGATGCTATGTTCTCTTGTGGTGGACAGTACCTCGTAAAGACAAGGCATGAGGCGGAGGGCAAAGATTGGTTCCATGATGGATACAGCAGTTGTGACTTTCCACCCAATCAGCTGGGGCACCACAGTAGGCTACATATCACCATGTTATAGGGTTACATGGTTACCACCCAGCACTGTAAATGGTTTCTTAGGTTACAGGAAACCATTAGGCTTGACACTCAGTATAGAGTCATCACAGGAAGAAGTAAGAAGCATTATTTCAAGTGAGTGGATGATGGCTGTCACCAGCTACCACTGAAAGAAAGTACTAAAGAGAGAGAACTGTCAATAACATGCCAAGTAAAATGGGCCACATAATCATTCACACATCATTCAAGCCTTTGGAATCTTGGTTCTTACAAGCATAAACATCCATATATAAAGAAGTTTACTTTATTTCTCTACAAAGATGTACTTCACATACATCTCTCAGAAAGTTGTTCCATCCTCCCAGTCATCCCTTATCATATGCTTCTCTGTACATACCTAATCCAACAATTTCAATCCCTTGTCAGTTCCTTAGCTTTACCTGCTTTCATACTCTAACACACTCATACACCATATCCTTATAATTCTTGTTCTGACAGTTATGCCAGCTAGCAGTTATGATGCCAGGAAAAATTCTGGTGACTGATAGTTTTACCAGCTCATGGTCTGGTTAATGCAGGTATCCAGTCAATAAACATGCTGATCTTATTTCATTTTAGCTACTGCCAGATCATTTTCTTCAGCAAGGGAGAGACTTTAAACATGTAAGATTTAAATTTCATTGCACAATGAAAAAGTTCATTAAGTGGCTGGTGTGTACTGTATATTAAGTGTTGCAACTTTTCTTCAGCTGGCAACTGTGTGTGACTCACCAGTAATGCGACCAATTTTGCCCTTGATTTGCTTTGCTGCCAGTCCAGCCACATGTGCACCCAGGGAATGTCCAATGAAGTGCACCTGATCCAGAGTGAGTCCTGTAACTGTGGCCAGGGTGGTGAGAAGGCGTGCACAGTCTTTTCCCACCACCGGCACTCGTTTCACAGCTAAATAGTATGACAACAGGAACCACTGTGTACCAGCCGGCCAGTCAACTGATATCACATTGCAGTCAGATAGGTTCAGCAGCTCTGTAAGCAAGACTGATAATGTACAGGATGTGTGGGATTAATTTTAGAAACATCATCATCATTATCATCCTGTTTCCTTTGTCCACCCAAGGATAGGTTCCAGAAAACAAGAAAAGAGAAAAGCATGATGGAAGGAGGACGAATCACCAAAATGCCTAATGAAATACACCACACATTCATTCACTCATCATTAGCCCATGGAATCCTGATTCCACTTCAAAAGCATAACTTTCCAAACATAAACACCTCACATTATCACATACTAAATGCTATCATACAAAAATGAACCCTGGGCTTCAGGGTCAAGCAGCATGGCTATATTAACCCTTAAATGTTATGAGACTACTTGTTTATCATACTCTAATGTCAGATGATTTTACCTGCTACTGGGTAATCTGACGCCTGAGGGTTGAATATCTCAGGCTACCAACAACACTCACAGAAGCATGTGATACTTTTAAGATATTTACCTGGTACTCTTTGCATTTAAAAAGCAATAAAATTAATGTTATTTTCTTTCTTGTTTGTCAACAACTTGATATCAAATGGAGAGTAAGCTCATTATATAACATGGATACAATCCTACGTTGTTGATCCAGACAAACACCAATCAGAGTACAAGTAACAATATCACACTGGTGTCAATGTGGCTTTGGAACCCTCTCACAAAGGTGATCAACTGTGGATGGCAAGTGTACACGCACTACACACACATGCTCGCTCGCTCTCTCTCTCTCTCTCTCTCTCCATAAAATTCTGCTCTACTTACTATCCTTAAGCTGCAGAATCCAGGTCTCGTTGCCCCATCCCAAGAAGCCATGGACAATGATATATGTTTTTTTAGCACGGAAACTGCTATTTGTAATTGACTGCTTGTCCCATGGGTCTAGCAGCTCATAGGGCCGATACGATGGTGTTTGTCTGGAAGGCAAGGATGGAGAGATAGTACAGGTTTCCCTCATTATCGATGGGACTTATGTTCCAGTGATGTTGTCGATATGTAAAACCCGTCGATACTGATTTTTCTATGGATGCCTCCATATATTCATTATGTAATTCTTACACAACCACTCATATGTCTTGTTAACATGATTTTCATCATTAAAAATGCACTTCATTTATAAATGTCATTCCACCACAGGCATATCTTGAAATGTCTGGGCTGGATGAGTAAGACACAGTATTGTTTGTCTCATTTCGTTTATAAAGGCTTCAACATGCTTCCACGCATCACCCTTGGTTACCTAATGGCGAATCTCCATGCTGTTTGATCTCTATCGACCTAATTATTTTGTCCCTTATCCTTGAGGTCACACACACTATGATCTCATCCCAGTATGTGACCTCAGGGATATGGGACTGAATAAGGAGGCTGCTAGCTCTCATAAATTTCTACATTAGTAATGGCTATTCCTATTCCTAAACAAAATTAAATTGCCTGACTGAAGCAAGAATATTCTATAAAACATGTCACAAGACTGAAAGAGTTAAGAGGAAAATTTGCATTGCACCAATCTGTGCTGACAGAACTCTGAATGTAAAAGAACTAACACCCTTATGTTATCAGTGCCATGATATACATGATTTTCAGTATTAAAACTTTACTATACTGTACAGTACATACCTTGTCCACAGGAAGAAATTTTTGACAGTCATATTTTTCAAAAACTGAATTCCATCTGCTGACAATCTGTTATCCAATTCTTCCTTGTATAGA
>JAGKTI010000972.1:13000-29006 GCA_018397915.1 Birgus latro | reverse complement strand
CTATGCATTATTTTGTGTTCTTAGTAGGCAGTCTCTGAAAACGAACGTTGTGCTGTAGACTTCCAGAATAGGCCAAAGTAGACACTGGTTCACAAAATTTCAAACAGGTGGAAAAGCAGTTGGGTACCAAGTTTATGGATGGAAGGGGGTGAGCCCCCCCAAGGCCCCTGCTTGGCTACAAAATTGCTTAGATGTTATAGGGTTGAGTACCATAACCTCGGTCCTTACGCTTATAATGGAACGTTAAGGAAGAGGGCCTATATTTTACTGAGTGTATAGCTGACCATACCTTGCAGCAACAGTAATAGTACTACTACTTGTACTAGTAGTAGTAATGGTAGTAGTAGTAGTAGTAATAGTAGTAGTAGTAGCAGGGAGGGATTACTGAGGGACGGTGGCATAACGGAGCAGAGGTACCCGGCTATGTCAGTGCGGCCACATGAAGGCATCCGTCAGTGCAACACTCACTGAGGGTACAGACGATTATAATAAACCCCTTGAGACCGGTGGCGCTTTTATTTTATTTATTTGCTTATTATTATTAGTGTTATTATTATTATTATTATTATTATTGTTATTATGGAGTCACATGGAGAGACAGACTGACAAACGAGGAAGTGAAGGAGCGTTGTGGTGAGGATGTGGATGTGATGGGAAGCGTCAGGAGAAATACATTAAGGTGGTTTGGGCATGTGGAGAGGATGGAGAGTGAGAGGCGGAGGAGGAGAGTGGAGGGGAGGGAGGTGGATGGGGGGAGAGGGAGGGGGAGGACGAGGATGAGATGGACGAATGGAGTGGAGAGGTATATGAGAGAGGGGGGTGTGAGCTGGGAGCATGGCAGTGAAATGGCAGGGGACAGAACGGCATGGAGGCGATTTGTTTGTGGCCACCCCGTACGGGATTAAGGCGTCTGGCAATAGGTACATAGATAGATTATTATTATTATTATTATTATTGTGGTAGGTGGGGGCGCTCACCATCCACCCACTCAATGTAGTGATGCTCTCTGATGTCTGCACTTTCCTCTCCTCCATCCTTCTTTCCTTCCATCCTCTTCTGTCTTTCTTTCCTTCATTCTTTCCTCTTCCTTCTGCCTACGGGTAACTTTACACTCCCTCTTCTGTTTTCTTTTCCTTCATTCTTTCCTCTTCCTTCTGCCTGTGGGTGACTCTACACTGAGTGACAAGCCAGATGGTTTCCTGTACACCAGGAAACCATTTACTACGCTGGGTGGTAACCATATAACCAAATTTTGGCGCCTGGTGGTTTAGTGGGTAATTACGGCGCTCCAATCGGATTGAGCCGGTGAGGTTTATACCCAAGGGATGTTTGAGGTTTATTGCTCATTTAATGCCAGTCAGGGATAAATGTGGCCGGTCACTTATTTTAAATGTCAGGACCAAACTGCCTAGCCCCGGGCTTCTACGCTCCTCATGGGGCAACGTAGGATTGGATGATGATGATGATGATGATGATGATTATTATTATCATTTAGCCTTGTTACCTTCAGACGATTTTGTTACGTTATAATTGGGGATTTTCGTCTTCACTGCTAGAGGCCATTCATCTGCTTAATGAAAAAGTCTGGTGATGGCATGAATAAAAAAAAAAAAAAAAGTCATCTAGCAGTGGTAAATGAAGCTGAAAATGAAAATAAAAATGTATATGAGGAAAACGTAGTGCTTTAACCCCTTCAGTCCGCATACGTGTTTCTTAATTATCTAATGGTTTTTCTTTTTTGTTCTTGCTACTTTCAGACGATTTTATTCAGCCTAAGGGAAGATCTCTCGTAGGGAAGGGGTGAACGAAGGCTGGATATTATTTGTCTAGTTAAAAGAATCGTCTGGAGATAGCAAGACTATAGATAACGGGTAAAAAAGTCCTCATCACACTCCACTGGGCGATTGATTATAAAGACCCAGTGAGTGTTAGCAACGTCCTGCATCATTTAGTCATTACCTACTCCCACGGCAACACCCACGACCACACCAGCAGACTGAGCCGTCCTCGCACCACGTAAGATACCATCAGTTGTTTCCCCTTAACTTGGCCTAGCTTTTTATCCTTTTGCAGCTTATTTCACGTACCTCAGTGGCATAAAAAGACAATGGTACGGTTCTACATCGTTTATACAGCACTTCTTCGTGACTAGCCTCATATTATAGTGTTTATTATTACAACGAAGTGTTCAAGGTGGGGAGGTGGGAGTTTTAGGCGAAGTTAAAGTAAAAACGGGTTGAGTTATGGACCAAGGAGGTATTTTAAAAGCTGTCACCGTAATGAAGAGGTTAATATGATCAGTAATATGCTTTTCTTTCTCTCTCTCTCTCTCTCTCTCTCTCTCTCTCTCTCTCTCTCTCTCTCTCTCTCTCTCTCTCTCTCTCTCAGCAAAACCATCATAACTGACCATCCAAAACTTTATTAATCATTGTCAGATACATTGTGAACCATATATAATATCGTATTCAATGCATATAGGGATACTGATCATTCTTGAGAGAGAGAGAGAGAGAGAGAGAGAGAGAGAGAGAGAGAGAGAGTTTGATTTTCGTGCTGGTAAGACTCGTGGATATAATTTGTTTCTCCATATCCCTGTTTCTCCAGCACTGCAGTTGGGGACACAGGATTTAAATTTAAATGTTTGTGTGATTTTAGGACAAATTTAGGAATTAGTTAAATTTGTCTGTTGGCCTTAAAATTGAGACTGAGGTTGCAGTAACAATAATAAGGGTTCTTCTTCTTCACTTTCCTTTTATTTTTATTTTCTTCTCTCTCTTCACCATCATCTTTTTCTCCTCCTCCTCCTTCTCCTCCTCCTCCTTCTCCTCACCCTCCTTCTCTTCTCGTTCATCTTCCTCCTCCTCCTTCTTTTTCTTCGTCTTGAAATCCTAGACAATATTTTTCCCGCTCTTGGTAAACAGGCACATCCCTCGAAGCTCCTCCTCAAGGGTGAAGTGCTGAGGGAATAGTAGGAGGCCATGCAGGGGAGGTAAGGGGTCCAAGTGGGGGGCTAGGGGGTCAGGGGGGACGGGGGGGCTGGCCAGACGCTCCCCCAAAGAGAGGAGGGGCGGGGGAAGATGGCGGCCCCTTGTGACGCTGGCCAGGAAGTAAGTGGTGCCATCGAGGTTGCTCAGAAGGATTCGCACCCCGCAGGATTCGGCAGCCTTGACTACCTCTTGTGGTGGATCCTGGAGAGAGAGAGCGAGAGAGAGAAAGAGTGAAGACAAACCCAACCTTAGTTTTTACTCGAACCAGTCCATCCTCGCCCCCAAACTGCCTCCTGTGTGATCGCTGCCTACCCAAGGGAAATGTTAGACTAAGGGCGCATCCACACCAAATACTTGCTGGCGCGGGAGGGAGTTATCCATCATTCCAATCAACAGAACTTCTCGTCCGCACCTGCCCGCGTCTAATGTGGACCACCTGTACGGATAACAGATATACAAAACTTCCGCCTTCACCTGCCTGCGCCAGCAAGCATTTGGTGTGGACGCGACCTATGGTGTTTGTGAAACTGCAAGATCGGCCAAAACATGTGAATTAATTTGACTAACCTGCCTAGGCCATAATTCAAGCTTAGGAGTTCAGTGGAAAGTTTGTATCGTACCCCGACCAGATTTGATCATTCAACCTTTCGACTATGCTTTTACTCTACTCAGCCACAATCTATAAAGCTTTTCACTATAGGCTGTATGTTAGGTGGCACGGGAGACTTCGTGGCACCGTTTCCTTAGCGATTTGTTTTGCAGTAAGGCGAACTTCTTATTTCCCTCTTGTACAGCCGCAGTTCCTAATTCTTTAACCCCACTGACAAGAGGGAGGTGAAAGACGAGGCTAGAGTAAGGTAAGCTCAGGCGAATGAATTTTGGCTGTTCATTTGTGTGTGTGTGTGTGTGTGTGTGTGTGTGTGTCTGGAGACGTTAACACCTACTTCCCCTGCCCTTTCTACAGTCTTGTCCTCCACTTCCCTCTCGCCAGGGGGGGTAAAACTGGAATGATTCCTATATGTTTCTGAGAAAAATTTTGTCGATAAAAATATGTGAGTAACGTAACAGAGAATATTTTACATGACACACAGTTCACCTACAGCCCTTAGTGATGTCAGACTTGATGGTTTAAATATTATTCCTAGTTATGCGTATGTGGTGCTGGATTATGAATTGCAATAACGAAAAATAAATAAAGGTTTGCTCCAAAGAACAAACGAAAATACCAACAATAAATAAATAACAAATATAAGAAGGTAAGCACACACTCGGCAGCTTACAACACCTGTATGAGTTAAGTATCTGAAATTCTAACCTTAGTGAACTTATTGGCGGCGAGGCAGAGGTAAGAAAGTGAGGTGTGTGTTGTGAATGTCGCAGCAATGGCGTCCCAGCAGGCGTCATCCAGCCGACACCCCGCCATCGACAGCAGCCTCACACGCCCCCCACCCCCTGCACCAGCTACGACCTCCGCTCCCCCACGCCTCCCAAGAGGGTTTAAGTCCAAGAGAAGGCCTTGTAGGGCGGGGGGTGGGGTCTTGGCCAGCGCCGCCCCCAGCACCTCCGCCCCCTCCAGCCCTGCTTAACACATACGGTATTGTCATTAACCCTTTCAGTCCAATGACGTATTTACACCTTCATTCTTGCTCCCATCAGACGATTTTAGTCAAGTTTTGGGATACGTCTTGTAGTGAAGGGGTTAATGGAGTACACATTTGAACTCCACAGTTCAAAAAATCTCTCCTGATATAATACGAAATACGTCACCGGACTGACGGGGTTAATTTTACATAGACAGAAAGAAATAGAGAGAACAAGTCATCTCCACAAATAAGTCATTTCCTTATATACCCCTTGTGAAGTGTCCATTGTTTCTGTTACTGTTATAAAATTCCATGGTACTCTTCTAAACTGGGAGCCACAGGGGTTAGTGCAGTGGCCTGATTCAAAACCCAGATCGTGGGCGGACGTTTAAGTGTGGTAGAATGTCCTGTCACGTTATTATGTGACGCTGTGACAGGTCGGTGAAGATGGATGAAGAATACGCGAGGTAGGGTCATAGTTTTTTCCCTGACTAGATTTTTATAAAGCTTCATCAGAGAAACTATATTCTTTTTATTCCAATCTGGTCTAAAACTGCCATCCCTCCGTCTTGAATGCAAAGCTGTAACAATGGATTAACGCTAAAA
Organism: Birgus latro; assembly: GCA_018397915.1. Classification (NCBI taxonomy): domain Eukaryota; kingdom Metazoa; phylum Arthropoda; class Malacostraca; order Decapoda; family Coenobitidae; genus Birgus; species Birgus latro. The sequence goes on along the minus strand of JAGKTI010000972.1, from coordinate 23,830 downwards.
TATGATGCTGGTCATGAAGAAGTGCTGTGGAAAGAGTGTAACGTCACAGCACTGGCTTTTCCAGTTACTGAGGGTACGTGAAATGAACGGCGAATGGACGAAAATCTGGCCCAAGTTTAACGTAGTATAGTCAGGAATAAACACTGACTCTACCTCGTGTGTTCTTCATCCGTCATTTACGCTATGTACAGTTGCCCCAAGAAATGATGGCAGGGTTCTAGTTTGCTTCGGTCACCATACTACCTGATATGAGGAAGAATACGTGCATTATCACTGACCAAAAATTTGTTAATGTTCTGTCATCACTTCTTAGGGCGATTGTACAAACGAAAGCAGACAGCAAAACTTAATATTCCTTTGAGGCTGTGTGTTGGAGAAGACTATCACTATGATATCTAATTTATGAGGTGAAGATGAGAGATAACACGGCAGGAACGCTCCCAAAAAATCGATGACATTCAGTACGTTGGGCGAGAGAGAGAGAGAGAGAGAGAGAGAGAGAGAGAGAGAGAGAGAGAGAGAGAGAGAGAGAGAGAGAGAGAGAGAGAGAGACGCCACGGCACTGAAGGGTTAAGTCACCTATGTTGTTGTGCTGGAGGTTGAGCAGCGTGAGTGAGGTTGAGGTGATGAGGCAGGTGAGGTGACGGGCGGCTGCTGAGGTGAGTTGATTGTGTCTCAGGTCGAGGGTAGTGAGGGCCCGGTGGCCACGCAGACCCTCAGCCAGCTTACCCACACGCTCATCGTCAACGCAGCTCTCCTGAAGCCTGCAGGAGAGCTCTATCATCGGTTTGTTTTCATCTGACGGAACTGAGCCACTCCTGAAACTTGAATACTAAGTGTTCTGAGGTAGGAATGAATCTCCTTGGTAATTAGTTAAAGCGACCCACCAATATAACTACACCTGATCATTTACTGAGCAGAAATGAGAATAGGGATATTTCTGTAGTCACTTTGCTTTTATCTTAGTTCTGAGGTAGGAATGAGAGAGAGAGAGAGAGAGAGAGAGAGAGAGAGAGAGAGAGAGAGAGAGAGAGAGAGAGAGAATGGGAACTGTGGGCCAGGTTAAGGTACAACGGAAGGTGGGAGCAGATGCCATGAGGCGTTTAGCTGCGATGCTAATCTCCATAACTTAGGCCTTTGAGCCTGTGGCGATTTTTTTCCCATCCAGTACTGAAAGAACTCTAATACTGTTTACGTGTGTGTGTGTGTGTGTTAGTGCTGGTGTAGTTGTAGTGTTTGTTTTAATTCTGCCATGGAGCTAAGTGTAATAAACAACTAAATTACGAAATCTCCGCCTAGTTAGTATGAAAGGACTATAGTAATATACAGTATACGTTTGTGGTGAACGAAAGTGAGAAGTGGAAGTGCTAATCTACCTTTACTGTTTCTTATTACACTTCCCTGCAGGTAATAAGCTGCAAAATGGCGAAAATATGGGATTATTACGCTTAGTTAAAGTGAGCAGAGTATAGTTACAATGAATGCACTACAGTACAGTTCACGTGTGCCTAATAAACGAACGTGAGGTGTGTCAAGGCTGGTGTTGCTGTGGTGATGGCCGATGCAAGGGCTGCCACCTCCTGCAGCGCCGCCCCGCCATCGCTCCGACACTCGCCACCTTCACTCACGTCCTGGTACCGCACACTCAACTCCTGCGTGATAACATTTTGCGATTTAGTCTGCACATTACACCACAGTTTCCTCTTGTATGTATATTGGTGTAAATTATGTCGATGTAAGCACGATATAAGTAGCTTGGTGTTACGAAGAGAGAGAGAGAGAGAGAGAGAGAGAGACGGCGAAAATTTTACTACAAATTGCGTTTCAGAGTGAAAACTACATTTAAAAAAAATCAAGGGAAGGTGTTACGAAATGTACTTTGACACAAATGAGATATCCGAGTGTGCAGATCAAGCAGCTTTGGTAGTTCAGACTGATTCGTTCCTATGGCAATTCCTTAATATTCTGATACAGACTCCCAAGCCATTGCTGATCCTTACGACTTTAACGGAAAATCCTAAGTTTATTATTATTTAATATTTTTTAAAATAAATACCATGAACAAATAATTCGCTAACGAAAACGTCTGCACCCTGAAGAGAAGTAAATCTACTGCAAGACTCGGTTTCAAACAATCTTGGATTTGTGGAGTATAGTGGACTGTTGATAACTATTCATATTATCGACAGTGAACATATTTATAATATTTCTTGTGAATTGTCGGTGGCAGTATCCATATTCAGGGTCTCTTAAATGTGTAATCTTTAGAAAAGGCTATGGTACTGTGCGACCTGTACGAGAATGAGGAGGGTACAAATCTAGAGAGAACAGTGTTTTGGCGACAAGGTGTGGGGTTTGACGAGTGGTGCGCGCAGTTCAAACATTCTGACTTTGTGGTATATTCGCAATAATAACTGTATCCAAATAATGCTGGTGATGATCCACAATCTAGGAAGTATCTCTGGACCCAGTGTTGGGACCTGAAACAAGCTCTGAGCCACTTAAAGTGTTTGTTTTCGTGCAAGAACGAAGACGCCATGTTTGGGATGCTGTTGTTTCCCCATCAAAACATGGTGGTTCGGAATCAGTGAGAAGAGGATATGGAAAGATAGCTCGTTGCAGTGTTAATATTTTTGTTTTGATATGGGGTGATGAAAGTCAGGATTTAACGGTAGAGAAAAATCGCCGTAATGAAAACACGACCTGCCATTCTTTTTGCTTCATAATAAATACACATAATTCCCTTGAGCTGCCACAGAAACCCATTGAGCTCTTATAAGTAAAAATTTTACAAAATGCAAAATCAGTTGAATAATAAAACGAGAATGAACAGAGACTGAAGTGAATCATCTGATGTGTAAAAGGAAGAGTGACTCACTGGAAAGGTTAGGGAGTAGCTTAAGAATAGAAGAGCAACAGATCAAACAAAGGGGCATATGAACGAAGGAAAGAAACGTACACGAGACAATTCCAGTTAAAGGTCATTAGAGAAACGGAAAAGAATGGCAGTGAATATCAAAGCAAAAGAGTGACAGGGTAGCTGAGTTGTTCAGAAAATCCAGGAATAGGCCTAATTATACAAAAGGAAGTCATATCTAAATATGGAATGAGTGAACAAGTGCATGGCAATACACACTATAATCTTAAGTGCGAAGTGTTTGGAAAAGCGAAGGTAATGCGCAGCGTAAGGTGATATAGGCTAGGTGTGAAAATGAATGCCGGTGAAACACTCGGTGAAGGAACTGCCTAGAAAATGAACAGGCAGTGAATATAGTGAAGGAAATTAGATAAAAGAGACAATTCAGAAGCCAAGAGAAAGTCACTGCCCGCAACGTTAATGGAGATGCCTGGATATATGACTACATGACCTGCCCTGGACCTTTACCACGATTGGTAAGTGTGCTGTACAAAATAGCCTTTAATTATTGTCAGTGTTTGGTAAGTTGGCAGATGTTTTATAAGTGTATCGTGGTTTGAGTAAGTGAAAAAAAAATATTTTTGTTAATACTTTAGCACACGGGTGCAGGTCTTTAAATGTCCTATTTAGATGGGTCTTTCACAGGTGGATTAGGATAGGTTAGGTTAGAAGTTCAGCTCTGATAGCTAATAGGGGCTTCCATTGTTTGGTGTGGTGGCATTCCTAGGTTGTTAAAATCATAGGAGATCTGGGGAGAGATGCCCCCATGTTAGGTTGACGAGATCGTCAGTAATCAAGCTGCCGCGAGCGTCCAGGTAGCTTAAATACCTTAAAATATGTAAAATTTATTTGTTCAGTATACGTTTTGTAGTCCAAAATCAACAAACAGGTACCTGTTGGATACTGTAATAGAGGTACTTTCCGTAAGAATGTGCGAAAGTAATAAGACAGGTGAAATTGCCGCGCCAGTGTAGTAAAGTTTTATCTAATTATTTTTACCATTGATTTCCCCAAGTTAGGCTTGTTTAAGACTATACGCAAAAAATAAGTTTCAGCCTGGCAGCCACATCTTTGGCTTCATTCACCTCAAACCTTGAAAAAAAAAATAGTACGGTATGTTTTCAGTGGGAGATCAGGTCTTGTGTAACCTACCTTCCATGCATAAGGCGGCCCAACTATTATAGTCTCGGTAATTAGTCTGTTGGGTTAGGTTATGCCTACAGTATCGTGAACATTTATATATACCCCATGTAAACCTGTATATATGTGAACCTGCACCCTAAGCTAAAAATTGGGACCGTGTATTTAGTGTGTGTAGCTTACCTGTAACTTTGGGTTTGGGTGAAATTTCCTTCGTAATTCAAAACACTGACTTGACATGCAACTTCTCAAGAGGCAGTACAAGAAATAGGCTACTAATAACGCTCAAGAAGCAGAGAGAGAGAGAGAGAGAGAGAGACTGACCTGGATGTTCGGGAGGAAGGGAAGGAGTTGTGCTACGTCCGGGTAGGAGGTGGCTGGGTCTGTGCCCCCCCCTTCCTTTTTCCTGGGGGGTAGGAGAAAAGAGAGAGGGTCTTACTATTTTTTTTTTTTTTTTTGCGTGTATGTATCCGACTGGGCATAGGCTTCATTGTCTTCTATCAGGCCCAGCAGACCTCCTTCATACCATACACCTCTACATGTCACCACTTCGGCGCTAACACCAACCGTCCATAATGACTACAGGCTAGGGCTGTCTCATACAGGACTGGTGTATTGGTATTTACATGTCGGCGGGCCTTCTGGTAGATCAGTAAAGCTTAATTTAACGAAATTCAAATCCTCCAACTGTTCCCTTCCCCAACATTAATTTAAAAAAATGAGAAGACAATGAAAATCTGGAGTATCGCTGAAGATGTAGAGATTAACGTTGTTTCATAGTTGTAATGAGTCGATAGTGTTAATAATCTTTAGTTTTTAATAGTCTAATGTTTTGATAAGATTAACCCTCTCAACCCGAGGACGTCATTCATATTTTTACTTGTAAACTATTTATATATTTTTATTTTTATTTTTATTTATTTTTTAATTAGGAAAGACCTGGAGCTGGAGCGTTAAAATACAGTAATCACTGACTCGCATTCTAGTCGGTTAAGGAAGCTGCCTAACACCCCTTCCTTACCGATTTATTTTTGGATACGGCTGGCTAATATCGTTTTGTATGGTACGTTATTTATGCAGAGTATGGTCAAATGAGAATGATTTAGGTAACACGAGGACGGCAAGGCGTGATAGACAAAATAAATCGCTTTGGAACAGGCGTTAGGGAGCTAACTTAACCCACGAGAAAACCATACATGGCTTTGTCCCTCACTAAACAGTAATATCACCAGCAAGAACAGATTATAAAAATAACTTTACCGGATAAAAAAGGTTAGTTACTTGAGAAGGTTAGTTATTTGAGAAGGTTAGTTACTTGAGAAGGAACAATCACCTGCAGCAATTCCTTCTCTTCCTGTCCGTTTCCTTCTCTTCCTGTTCCATCTTCCCTCCTTCCCTCCCTCTCCCCCACTTCCTACTCCATCTTCCCTCCTTCCCTCCTTTCCTGTTCGTTCTTCACTTTTTAATTCCCTCCCCTCCTACCTCACCTTTTCTCCTGCCCTCCCTTCTTACCCCACTTTCCCTCCTTCCCTCCCTTCCCACCCCATCATATCTACTTCCCTCCTTCCATCACCATTTTCCCTCCCTTCTTACCACATCTTCCCACCCTCTCTCCCTTCACTCACCTTTGTTGTGGAGGGTGGGGGAGGGAGGGGAGGTGGAGGGAGGTGAGGAGCCCCCCGTAGGCCTGGAGGAGGGGGATCAGTTTCCTCCACCCCTCCCTCCCCCCCTGTGTGGAGGAGGAGAGGGCCCTGGAGAGGTGGGTCTGGAGGTAGGCTCTCTTCCACCCCCCTGCCTCACCCCGCACGGCCTGGAGAGAGAGAGAGAGAGAGAGAGAGAGAGAGAGAGAGAGAGAGAGATAACTTATTGATTAAAACACTAACTGATCTGATACAGTAGGCAGACAATATTAAACTGACGAGAGAGAGAGAGAGGAACTCTATAAGAAATGTAATATACCGAGATATATAGCCTACAAAATATATCAAACAAAAAACAAATCCTCGCCCTATAGCCCAAGAATATAGCCCAACTCACGGTGATGGGCGGTAGTTTGTGGGCGGGTGTTGTGTGGGTGGGCGTGGGGCGGGATGCGGGTGGCTTCTTCCCTCCCCCACCCCCTACCCCACCCCCTTCCCCAGACCCCACCCTGGGAGTGAGAGGGGGGGCCACTCTCTCCCTCCTCCCTCCTCCAATCTGACGAGCCCTTTCCTGACGTTCTGAAAATAGACAGGTAGATAGATTAATAGATGGATAGGTAGATAGATAGGCTGGTAGGTAGGTAGCTAGGTAGGTAAGTTGGTTGGTTGGTTGGTAGGTAGGTAGGGAGAGAGAGAGAGAGACCATATCTTTATAAACAGCATGGACGCAGCTACCAAACCCCTCACAACCCAACCGAGGTAGCCTAAATATCAGCTCTCGGGCTCCTATGACCCGCTAACCCAGATGAATAAAATTGTCTGGTGTTAGTTTAATACCGTCCCATAGAGTTATCCCCACCAAGAAGGGGATAACCACTTCACCACGATGACGCCTTATAAATAATTCTTTCATTGTTACCGACAGATTATTTTATTTAGGGTTTGGGGAGACCTTTCGAACTGGGAGGGTATGATATAGCCTTTATTTATGTATTTTATTTATTTATTAGGAAGGACAAGGAAGGGAGAGTCTAGAATTTCCCACGCATCTTGTTCTTCCTGCCACTCAAAATCTGAATTACGAGAGGGAGTTGATCGTAAGTCTATTTGGGAATCCGGGTCCTGGGACGGATGAAACTTGCACTCCTTATGAGGGACGATAAAGGATCTCAACCAGTTTTTACGGTCTTTTACTTGTATTTTTCACTCTGTTCTTCACTGTACTTTGACCTTGGAGCGTTTGGTGGCTGTATGAGCAAAGATAAATGTATATTCAAAGTTTCATGTATAGCCTATATAGCTTAAGTTTAGAATAATTAATGTATACACCCACATAAATATACAGTATTCATTAGCTATGTATATTTGGCACAAGCGGTTCACTGATAACCTTCCCTTCACGTGCATTTTTAACTCTTTTAGAATGGTGATATATTTTATTTCTACCTTCAGACGATTTTATTCAGTTTTGTAGTGTGTTTTCGAGCAGGGGGGGGTTACAAATAGCCTGCATTAACCCTTCCAGTACACCAGTGAGCAAAATCGTCTGGAGGCAGCAGGAACAAATCAGTAAAAACACGTCATGGAATTGAAGGGGTTAGGACTGATATGTGCAGGTAGTTGACATAAAGAGGTAGGGTATTTTGTGTGTTTCAGAATATCACAACATTTTCCATACAGCTGGTACTGGAGACTAGGGGAAACTGGCGATTCAGCATTCTAGACAGTACTGGAACTTTCTTGGGCAATTTTTTTTTCTTTGTATAGGCTAGTTATGGACGTAATATTAAAAATGAATACGACAAAAGGTGACTAATAGGTGGGCTTACTTTGCAGACCCATTAAGTGACCTGTGAACCAGTTTTGATCGTGTAGCTACGTTTCCTCATTAACCTTGTAGTGACCTTTTAATGACCTGTTACTTTGTTAACCTTTGACCTTGTAGTGATTTGTAAACCCTTAATGACCCGTGACCTCAGAGTGATTCATGACCCCTGACCCCATTTGACCACTGTGACCCCGTAAATAACTTCGCCCCCCAAACTGACCTCTGAGCTTGACGTGTGGCGGTGGGTAGTGTGCCCTGGAGCGGCGCAGCCAGTAGAGGTCAGTGAGGGGCAGGGAGAGGGCCAGGCTGAGGGGCAGGTCAGGGGTTAAGTCAGCACACACTTCAGCCAGGTCACGCGGGTTAAGCTCCCACAGCGGCGTCGAGTCTGGGGAGGATGTTAGAGGTCAGAAGTTAGGTTAAGTTAGGTTGGACTGGGTTAGGTTAGTTTGGGTTAGTTAAACTTAGATTGAACTGGTTTGGGTTAGATTAGATGAACTTAGGTTAGCAAGCCTAGGTTTCTGTAGGTTAGTTTAATTTAGGTTGGGTTGGGTTGGGTGAGAGTAGCCTAGATTAGATTGGGTTAGGTTAGGTTAGATTGGGTTAGTTTAATTTAGGTTGGGTTCGGCAGGGGTTGGCAAGTTAGGTTAGGTTAGAGTAGATGTGGAACCCTATTATTGTTGTATTATTGTCACAGATTCCTTAGAGAACTTTAATTTTGTTGATCTTGCTTTATTCTGTGTGTGTGTGTGTGTGTGTGTGTGTGTGTGTGTGTGTGTGTGAGAGAGAGAGAGAGAGAGAGAGAGAGAGAGAGAGAGAGAGAGAGAGGTTGATGATGCTAAGGAACCGACAAGGCCTCGAGCTGGTTGAATAAACTTTGTATGGAGTGCGTCTCTCTCTCTCTCTCTCTCTCTCTCTCTCTCTCTCTCTCTCTCTCTCACACCTTCACAGTCGTTGGTGTGGCTCTTGTGTGATAGGCTATGTGATTATGAAGCTACGAGTACATGTGGAAGGTGTGCCTATGAAGTGGAGTCAGGATTCTGTGGGCTTGAATGGAGTGTAGATGAGTGTGTGGCCTATTTCACTGGGGATGCTGTTGTAAAGTTCTCATTTTTTTTTTTACCTGCGAGTGGGATAAGGTAGCGGGATAATGATGATGATGACGATGATGATGGTGGTGATGATGATGATGATGATGATGATGATGATGATGATGATGATGATGGTGTTTTTTTACCATCTTGACCTATGGAGCCCGAGGACACGTGAAAATGTTGTTAATTCCAGACTGTTTTGTTCATACTATTTTATTCAGCCTGGGGGAGCCTTGCCAAGGGTTCCTACGCTCCTGATGTGATAATACTAGACTGGATGATGGATGGATGGATAGTACATCAAATACACACTGTTACTGGCAACTAAAAAGCTTGGCCTTTAACAGTCTTCTGATGAACATATTTAGTTATGGTACCTGGGGTGATTGCTTGTCTGCGGGAAAATAAATGTAAATAAATAATAAACCTAGCTAATTTTATTTCGTAAGAGGGACTCAGCATTATCCCTCACACCCAACACATCACTCTAACTACCTAACCAAAAATACCTCTGTTGATCGAGCAGTCACGTGAAATTGTAATACGTAATATTAAAGGTCTTACCTGTTACATTTTTCGTAATGACTCTAATACAGTAAACTCTCAGCTCCTCCACCATGCCAGCAGGATATTTAGCTTCTGCCGACACACTGACAATGAATAGCGTGGAGGTTGTATATTATCGACTGAATCAGTAAGGTGATGAGTGTGTTCCTCTCGGTTGTATTATATATTTGTGATGAGACCGAGTTTGCTCACCACGCCATTTTGTTGTTGATGTGGTTGTCATGACAACCATACTGTAGTTGCCAAGCTGTTGCTTTTGAGTATTTTTATAGGCTAACAGGATTATACTATTTTCTGTAATTACTTTTATCAGGATTACCGGAACAGTATTTGTACTACCTGCGTTAATATTATCATTATTATTTTTGAAGTCCTGTTTGGACACTTCATTATTCGCTGTCACCTTGCCTGTCTTGCTTTACTTTTCAAAATATTCGATTTATTACATTAACAGTGCAGGAGAATCAGAACTGGATTCCTGCACATCATTAGTGGCAGGTAATGTCAGGTAAAACAACCGCTGGTCCAACTCATATAACTTTATTTATGATGGCACAAGAGACTAGGAATTGAGGGATTGCAGCCCCAGTAAATTCTTAAAACTAAACTACTAACTAAACGACTCTCTAACATTTAAAAAAAAAAAAAAGTATGAATGTTATAGCTGTTTGTGCATAAAAAAAAAATGGGAATGGAAGACGTGAGAATATTAAGAGGGAAAAGATAGACTAGGTAAATGTAGTGACAGCTGGAAACTAATTTTTGTAGTGAAACAGTAGAGATAATTACAGTTATCCATGTACATTTAAGTGAACAGAAACCGTGTAGATTTTATACATGTTCCACGGAATGAATGGTGATAAAAATAGCTGAGAGAGAGAGAGAGAGAGAGAGAGAGAGAGAGAGAGAATCAGAGCCCAAATCATTATCCATTCGTTTGGAGATTCGTTTACAAGATCGAGTATCATAGGCAGAGGGAAAGAGGCATAAGAAGGTACGGTAGCTGTATAAGAGACAAAGGGATAGGTAGACATAAGAAGGCAATAGAGAGAGAGATAAATAGACATAAGAATAGACAGAGGGATAGACTTAAGAAGGTGAAGGTAGTAGAGGGGGAAAGACAGACTCAGAATGTCCTGCAGGCTTTGATGCAGTCCACCTTTTTACCTGTGAAAAGCATGCAGTAAAATAAAACTATATATTCCGTATCTATATTTACATTTACACACATAAAATAAAACTCTGAGACACTGGCGAGCATTTGCACATACAACCGATAGCCAAGATAAGAATGACCAGTTAATGCAGAGTTTGTCCATAATTTTGCTTAAGTGATGTGTTTACCTTCAGGCCCATAATATCATAAATGCTAAGTACAGGTGTAGTTATCTGATATATATTTTTTAAAGTATGATAGTCGCTGCAGTATAATTTGCTAGGGTACATATAATTTAGCTGTTTATATTACAGTCACAAACATGGCGCTAAGTTGTATCTACCGGTATGCTTTAAGTGATTATTTATAGATATTTTTTTGGTCATTCATCTCCAGCCAGTCTTATATTTAAACAGAAAAAATATCTTGTGTCACAGTACCATACCAGTTTTACATTAAATAATAATAATAATAATAATAATAATAATAAC
>JAGKTI010000972.1:0-12934 GCA_018397915.1 Birgus latro | reverse complement strand
CTGTAATAATAATAATAATAATAATAATAATACGGAATTTGTAATGAAAATACTGTAATAATCATAATAATAATAATAATAATAATAATAATAACAATAATAACTAATAATAATAATACGGAATTAGTAATAAAAATACTGTAATAATAATAATAATAATAATAATAATAATAACAATGTGTCATAGTCATTACTCTTATATTTATTAGAGAAATATTTTTGCCTTAAAATTATTAAAGAAAAATTATATTAACTTTTTGCCTTAGAGTTAGCTTACCGAACTTTGCCAGAGGAGCAGTTGGGAAGTTCCTTATTAATATATAGGCCTATGTATATATGTTTTTAAAATCTTGTAGTAGGTGTACGCGTGCTGGCAATGTACGGTAGCTGCTATGTACATTTATACACACACACACACTACAATATTATTTTACTACGTTATATTTATGGTCAGTGTCCGGGTATAGGGTCATATATCAAGGTACCATATCTGCTTCGTAACACCCCCTCCTTAGCGATTTATTTTGCGTATTTCACCTTAACAGTTTCTTGTATTTTTTTAAATAATTTTTTCTATATTTGCATTAGTAACAAGAGGATATTGATGTGTAAAGTGCAGGATAAATCGTTAAGGAAGAGGTGTTAGGTAATCCCCAGAGCCACTAAAAGGATAAGGAAAAGGGAAAGTAGAGGGGAGGATAGCAAGGAGTGAAAGAGGATTGGAAGTGGGGGAGGTAAGGAGGGGAAGGAGAGAAGATGGGGAACAGGGGAAGAAGGAGGTTAGGGAGAAGAACAGAAGGTCTAAGGAAACATGGGAGGGAGAAACAGGGAAGGAAGAGGTAGGAAAAAAGAAGGAAACAAGGGAGAGAGAGATGATAAGAGAGAAGGGGAACAAAAACAAACAGAGGAAGGAGGGAGAGAAGGATGAAGAAGGAGAACAGAGGGAAACAGGTGAGAGGGAGTAAAGGGGGAAGGACGTAGGAGAAGGTGCGATAACTATATCCCTTTTACTTTAACTTGACCTAAGGTTGCCCTCTCCCTACCTTGAATGCCGCGTTGCAACAATAGATTAACACTAGAATATGATGCTGGTCAAGAAGAAGTGCTGGGGGGAGGATTTAAAGCTGTGGTATTTTTCTGCCACTGAGCGATGTGAAAGACGTTGCAAAAGGACGAAAATCTGGGCCAAGTCAGATTTAAAAAATGTATAGTATCAGTCGTTCATGGATAGGCTTTACGGATTCACACAGGTCAACACATAGCCTAATAGCCCTACATAGAGAATAACTACATTAATTAATATGCAGGAGACTGGAAAAGGCGTAGTAATTAGAATCAGTCGCTCATGGATAGGTCTTACGAATTCTCACAGGTCTGCATGTAAACCCAAATAACTGTGCGTAAAAAATAGCTGCAGCGTGATAAGAAAAAAAAAAAAACAACTGATTCAATTCACTTAAAGAAGGAGGTAGTAGCCCAGTGTATCAAAAATATATGTATGTAAAAGGAGGATTAATTAATTTATTTGTTTGTTTTTTATTTATTTATTTTTGCTTAGTGTGTACGGGTGGGGAATTATGTTTGACTAATATTTCACCGCTTCTACGTCTCACTTTCCTCTGCTAGCTGATATCTGAAATCTGAGAGAGAGAGAGTGAGTGAGTTATGTTTCTCTGCCCACAGATGACTCTTTCATATGATGTGTCAGGATAGGAAGTGAAGGATTGGTTTCAAGTGTGACGTGTATGCAGTGGAGTAATAGGCCAACTCTTGACCCTCACTGTATCTCGTAATGAAAGGTGTGGGTAGGTAATGAAAGGTATGGGTAGGTAATGAAAGGTGTGGGTAGGGAATGGAAGGTGTGAGTAGGTAATGAAAGGTGTGGGTAGGTAATGAAAGGTGTGGGTAGGTAATGAAAGGTGTGGGTAGGGAATGAAAGGTATGGGTGGGTAATGAAAGGTGTGGGTAGGTAATGAAAGGTGTGGGTAGGTAATGAAAGGTGTGGGTAGGTACTGGAAGGAGGGGTTAGGCAGGCACTAAACTTCATTCACCTTAACTTTGGCCCAGATTTTCGACTTTTTGCAGGTTATTTCACGTAGCTCAGTGCCTCAAAAAGACAGTGCTGCGGCTCTACATCCTTTCCATAGCACTTCTTCGTGACTAGCATCATATTCTAGTCTCAGTCTAATGTTACAGCTTAGCATTTAAGATGGAGAGATGGCAGTTTTTAGCCAGGTTGGAGTTAAAAGAGTAGAGTAAATTTCTTGTTCGAAAAATACATGTACCAAAATACAATGGTTCCTTAACATTCTAGGACTTTTCTTACATTACTTTCAAATTATGACGTGTAAAAAAATAGCGGCTTTCTTATACAAAAAATAAATATAAAAAATACGATGGTTTTCGAACATTCATCTTAATCGAAAATGGCTTGACTCAGTAGGATATTTTCTGGCTTTCATCTTAATCGAAAAATTCTTGTTAAAAAAATACCCGTTACAGCATTTTTTTACATCATGAAAATGTTACGTGAAAAAATAAGATTGTTTTCTGACAGTCGTCTTTAAAAAATATATTATTGGTAATAATAATAATAATAATAATACGGTAATAATAATAATAATAAATCATTCATCAGTGGTCAAATGGATGTTAAAATTATCAAACTCCTTAAACATATAAATAGTTATGTTGGTACCTCAGGCTTTGTATCTTTCTGTATCCTGCCGTTCAGTGTAATTTCAGGCTGAAGCGGGTTATCCCAGGCTTACTAAATAATCCATTCATTCAGCGATCCATCCCCATCTCGACCCTCACCCCTGGCTTCTCATTCCACCGACGATTTGAAAAGAAAGTTTCGTTCAGCTTCCAGGCGCAGGAATGGTGTGCTTTCCTCTTTGTGGTATGTGTCAGCGCCACTACGTAGTCTCCGTTGCCTTGGAAAGTACTGGGTGCGCTGGTTTGCTCAGTTTGTGCAGATAGCTACTCAATGCAGAAGACGCCATTAGTGCAGTATCAGCTTCATGATTTCTTCGCAGTACTGGAAGAGATCCACATAAGTTCATCTCGCTTAGGCTACAATATACTGGTTCCATGTTTTGTCGTGTTCTGCTCAGGCCTTGTTTTATCTTCATTAAACCGTTGCTCCTCAGTTGGCAGGGGTAAATATGTAAATAGGTTGATAGGCTAAGTTATATTCAGGCTGGACCTCTCATAGCCCGTCTCACATAGCTTGTAATATTTTCACAGTACACGTACATATACCAAGCCTCAGCGTATTCCATCACTCTCCACGAGTTAGATGAAGTGCAGTAGTACATTTGACAGTTACGATACAGCTTTCAGTATATGTGTAACAAGCAGAGGCAGCAGCAGCAAAAATGAATGGCTAGCAGAATCAGGACTTGGCTGTAAACTGAGTAGACGAAGGAGTAAGACTGTTGAAGGCTTAGTATTTATACTTATCGACCACACGAGGTTCACTAAGGCAGACAATAATTTTTTCTAATGCTACGACACATAGCTATTAATTTAACATCCACGTCCCCAACTACGCCTTTGGATAAGAGGAGTAGATACTGGTATGTTTTTCAAAGGCTTAACCTTCCCTTAGAATACAGCAGGCAACCATCAAATTAACATCCACGTCCCCAGTTGTATTGCTGATTACGATTGATAGATTTTTTTCTGCAAAGCTCAGTCTTCCCCCTAGAATACTATACACAACCATCAAATTAACATCCACGTTCCCAATGATTCTGGTGGTTGAGTAGATTTTTTTTTTCCAAGGCTCAATCTTTCCCTAGAATACCTATACTATACACAACCATCTCATTCACATCCAGGTCCCCAGTGATTCTGATGGTTGAGAAGAATTTTTTTTCCAAGGCTCAATCTTCCCCTAGAATACCTATAGTATACACAACCATCTCATTCACATCCAGGTCCCCAATGATTGTGATGGTTGAGAAGATTTTTTTTTTCCAAGGCTCAATCTTCCCCTAGAATACGTATACACAACCATCTCATTCACATCCAGGTCCCCAGATGTAGTGTTGGGTGAGTGGGGCTTAGTAGTAGTTATCCTCCACGTCCCTCAGCTTGATGTAGAGGCAGCAGGCCAGCAGGATACCAAACACCTGCAGCAGACACAGGCCGCACCCCACCGCCCCGATCACTAGCAGGTGCTGACCCAACTCTTCCTCGAACTGGTGGATGCAGCCCTGGAAGAAACAGTAAATAAATAAATAAAAAATCGTCTCCACCATTGTCATCATCATCATCATCATCATCCTGACTTTACGTAAAAAAAAAAAAAAAATCACCACCACCACCACCATAACCATCATTCTGACTTTTAAAGAAATATCTACATCACCACCACCATCACCATCACCATTATCATCATCATCATCATCATTATCATCATCATTATCATAATCATCCTGCCTGTTTTTTTTTTTTTTTTACCTAGGCCTATAAAGTATATGGGGTTAAGTGGGACCCGACACCTAAGATTACGGAAAATAAGCGATTAGTGATTTATTTTTGAAACTACCCTTTAACATCCTCGTTTTTGCTTCTTAATCTTCCTAATGTCGATATAGACTGCATGAAAAAGCCCAAAAATACAGTAGCGTAGCAGAATCAGAATAAATCGGTAAGGAAGAGGTGTTAGTAAGCTTCCTAAACACACGAGACTACCCACATGACTGACCACACTGGGAGAAACGTGAGCTGAAATGGAATACCCGAACGTGGCGTGGAATACGGTACTAGAGTTGTCCCTACCATGAGAGGATACTAGAGTTGTCCCTACCATGAGAGGATACTAGAGTTGTCCCAACCATGACAGGATACTAGAGTTGTCCCTACCATGACAGGATACTAGAGTTGTCCATCCCATGAGAGGATACTAGAGTTGCCCTTACCATGACAGGATTAATGGCTACAGTATTTAAACTCCGGCTCCTGTGACTCACTCTCCCTTAACACTATTTCTTAAGCGATTCATTTAGTTAAACCTTACTGTCCTCTTCATTGTTACATAAATCCTTCCAATATTGCCATACGCTGCGTAACATACCAAAAAATATCAACCAGTCATATCCAAAAATAGCCTAAATCGCTAAGGAAGAGGTGTTAGGGAGGTTCCTTCCCCAACGAGAAGTGTGTGTCTGTGTGTGTGTGTGTGTGTGTGTGTCTGTGTGTGTGTGTGTGTGTGTGTGTTTGTGTGTGTGTAGCTTCATGACGCAGACACTTCTTCAGTAGTTTTATCTGGCAATGTATATTAGCCATCTATCGACTGCATTTGTCTGTCAGTCTGCGTATCAGTCCTAACAAGCCACCGGTATGTAACTGTCTGCATGTCATTTGGCCCATCAGTGTATCTGTCTGCCTGTCTATAGCCATGTATCATCGGTGTATCAAAATTATGTATATCTGCTTGTATTTATCTATATACCTGTATTAATCTATACCTGTATTATCTGTCTACCTGTCCATCCGTTTATCCGTGTATCAAATTACGCATATCTACCTATCTGTCCATCTACGTATCCACCGGTCACCCCATACCCCCAGTGAGGTACGCAGGGCCGCTCACATTGTACCATATCTACCTTTGTCCATCAATCTACTTGTCCACCAGTCTTCCCATACGCCCAGTGAGGTTCGCACGGCTACTCACATTGTACCATATATTGGATGGATGGTCCCTGACGCCGCAGAAGGGTGAAGGGGTCTTGCAGCAGGAATCAGGCACGGTGTTGTTAAGGTCGGGGTTCTCCAGTAGCCAGGCACTGTCCCGCCACTCACTGAAGCTGACGGCGCCGCAGCAATGATACTGGAAGGGAAGGGAAGGGGTTACTATACTTGTTTTACAGCACCTTGGCCTAAAATTGCCATCTCTCCATTACTCTAACTTGAGGGGGTTACTGTACTCGTTTCACACCAACTTGGCCTAAAATTACCGTCTCTCCTTTGCTCTAACTTGGTACTGGTGGATGGGTAAGGCTTACCGTACTATATAGTTTTTATTAATGTTTTTATTTGTTGTACTATTTTGTGACGGTACCGTATTCATGTTAGCATTACCGGTACCGTATTTTAGTTTACTACCAGGTATGTTTTATTATATTTTTTGCTACTCTTAATATTTTGCTATTTATTATTTTCTTTCTGTATATTGCCAGACGCCTTAATCCCTGTAGGGGTGGCCACAAACAAATCGCCTCCATGTCGCTCCGTCCCCCGCCATTTCACTGCTCTGCTCCCAGCTCACACCCCCCCTCTTTCATCTCTCTCTCACCTTCACCTCCTTACCTCCACCATTCTTCCCCTCACCCTAGTTTTACCTCCACCTCTCTTCCCTCCACCCAAGCATTGCCTCCACCTCTCCCGTCCCTCCACCTGCGTCTCACCTCCATCTGCATTTGGTCTATAGCCGCCGTGACGTCCTTGTCCCTGTGGTAGTAGGTGGTGAAGGTGTGTGTCAGGGTGTGTGAGAGTTCCTCCATCACCTGCTCCTCGTACACGTAAGCCAACACACCTGCCGTCCCCTCCACCACCAACACCACCAGCACCAGGAACGTGTACTGAAACATAATGATGATGATGATGATGATGATAATAATAATAATAATAATGATAATAATAATAATAATAATAATAATAATAATAATGGTGAGTGATGATGATAATGGTGATGGGGATGTTATGGAGCAACCACAATAATAATATTAATACGGTAAAAAAAAAATAATGATGATGACAACAGCAACAGTACAAACATCAACAGTAACAACAACAACAATAATAATAATAATAATAGCTAATAATAATAATAATAATAATAATAATAATAATAATAATAATAATAATTAAACCAGTAAGTCTCTCTATATATACTGTCTAAATAAGCACACCAATTAGGGCAGCCAAGGCTCGTGTATCTATCACAACATTTAACCATCTCATATTACCCTCTCGTAAGCGTAGGGTCCCGAGGCTAGGCTGCCGTATTTCAAAGCATTTAAGGGTAGATGACTAGCCTACTTCCCTGGTGGCACTGTTTTATCGTATAGGCCTACAGGTGCGTTTATTGACCACGTAACCTGCGTCAGAGGGGTAAAGATATGGACCCGTATTCTCGTTGTCAGGAGGCTCCCTAGCACCTCTTCCATGGCGATTTATTTTAGGATATGGCTGGGTAATATCCTTTTGTACGTTAATTATGCAGAGTATGGCGATGTTGGAAGGGTTTATATAGCTCAGGATGGTAAGATGTAATAGGCAAAATAAGTTGCTTAGGAAAAGGTATTAGGGAGGTTCCTTTGCCGTGGTGAGGAAAGGAGTGGGTGGGACGGGCTGGAGTGTTGGTAGGCGGGGGAAGGAAAGTGTAGCTACTGTTAATATGTGTGTTGTAGGATTAGTGGTGTAAGTGTAATGAACGTGTATTTCAAAATATCCCCGAAGAATTAAAATGTCTGAGAGGTAAAGTGATGAGTGAAAAAAAGTAAAAAATAAAATAAAATAAAACGAGGTGAAATTATGGTGGGGATGGGGAGGGGCCATAGGGAAACAAAAAAAGGAATGCTGCTGTAGGTTGATTGGTTTAAGCGCAGTAAACGTTTATGTCCACGTTTTCTCTAAGATCAAGGTAAACACGCCAGGGCGCCGTCATTTGGTGTCTAGCAAAGCAGATAAACATGTTCGGCCGCCTCTTTTGGATTCGAACCCGCACTAAGGACATGGGTGACACTTCAGATCTATGCCGGTGATAATCAGCAAGGGCTCATGATGCAGCCTGAGAAGCATACGATATATCTGCGGGTACATGGAAGTAATGAGGTGGATGGAGAGGGCATAGACCGTGTACAGAGGGGTGTACAGTACGAAGGAACACATGGCAGGAATATGTTGTGTAATACAGTGAGGAATGTACAGTAAAAGTGCTGTAGGGTCTGTGGTACCGTACTGTTAATTATACCT
Source organism: Birgus latro (assembly GCA_018397915.1). NCBI lineage: Eukaryota > Metazoa > Arthropoda > Malacostraca > Decapoda > Coenobitidae > Birgus > Birgus latro. Next base: position 4,942 of record JAGKTI010000972.1, on the reverse strand, counting down.
CCCAAAAGAGAGATCTGGTACTCGACAGCGATATACTGGTGAGAATGGCATATTACCGGAGTGCTAGGTTTCTCAAAGCTGTATTTGGGGGTACATGAACTTGAAGATGAAGCAGAAGGAGAGGAAGGAGAAGAAAAAAAAGAAGAAGCAGAACAACAACAACAACTCTGCAATACACGACAAGTTGTGATAGGCTAATAACAAAATGATGCAAAGTTACCGTAATTAGCAAGGTAGTTAAAATTACTGACTGTAATCTAAGAGGCTTTGTTGTGCATGCGGTGTGAGGTGTTGTTAGTGGCACAGCAGGACCCAGCAACACACACACTGCATGCCAACACACACACACACATCCGGTCACCTGGGCAAGGCAGGTAATCAACACGCATGTCACCTACACCACCACAGCCCACCCATAACAATACCCACCGTCCAGTACACCTGACCAACCTTTTCACCATTGACCATATTTATAAACTCACCTAAGCCTAAGTTGCGTGTAAGGTTGCTTGTAAATCCCATGAAGACACTAACGCAGCTCGGTAATGCTTATTAGACACGATTTTATTCACCTGATGGCTAACTCATGGGTCTTGGGGAGTTTTTTTTTTTTTTAAGAAGAAGAAGAAAAAAAAGGACAGGACCTCAACTGTGTAGAGAGAGAGAGAGAGAGAGAGAGAGAGAGAGAGAGAGAGGGAGGGAGGGAGGACGAAGTGGTAGAGTATATGAAGCCAGATGACGTATGTTGGGAGATGGATTCGTTGAATAATGGTGTAAAGTTTGTCGAATGTTTAGTGGTAAAGAGGTCGCTGTTGCATAAATACCGTATAAATTATTATATGCCTGGAGTACCTTCTGTGAGGACAACCACTCAGAGGATGTAGCGTTGTGCAATACGTGTAATACAGGTGGATGACATCAGCATATCGCTTACCTCAGTATGCACTTTATGACCAATGTTTGTGGGTTACTCCATTCTTGGTGTCACAAGAATGAAGTTTTCGTACACAGGGTAGCTGCCCTCCATAGAGTGCACAATGCTGAGCCCATACACTGAGCACTTACGGCTGTTCCCATACATAAAGCACACAGGGCTGTGCTCATACACTAGATGCTCAGGGTTGTTGCTGGTATTAAAGCAGTGCCCTTACCCACTTCACTGCCAGGCGACACAGCCACCTGTAATGCTGTCCCTAGGAGGGGTCGCTATATGCTCATCACTGCGTTACCTGCAGCATTTGACTGAAGGCCATTGCTGCAGGTGTAGGATGATCGATGAAGGCTCACACCCACAGGGATTTCCTTCAAGGCTTGGTGTGGGAGGCTGACTCACTGCTTACACCACCAGTATGCACAAAGTTTTTCATACTTGTTAGTTTCGCGGAATCTTCTTTCATTCATATTGTGTCATAATTGGCTATGGCCCTGTATGAAGAGACAGTAAAATTTGATTAATTTGTTAGCTGCAGCGTAGAGATGCAACGATCCCACCACATATCACCTGTGATGCTGGATCCTGAGTCATGGTTCCTAGAGCATGACAATGGAGGGAGGGGGGAAGGGGGCTTAATTTCCATCTCTGATTTATGTTCCGTGAAAGATGAAAGAGGCGAGCCGCACACCCGTCACTTCCCTCTCCTTTCACGCAAGCACGGGAAGCAGGGTATGTCGAGGATGATTTGGATGACAGTTTTGTGTAAATTTTGCCTCATTCTATTCTTTATTGCCATGGCGTACTTGGGATTCATTTAGATATTTCCAGATTACATTTATCCTTCTTAACAAACATTAACTCTGTCAGGGTGCAGGAAGTCAAAGCCAGTTTATTTTGGCTACACGTACGCTATTTTATTCAGCCTGGGAGTGATATAGCGTCCTTCGCGGGTTTTTCAGCAGCGTCGTGAAACTGAAGGCATATGAGAGCGGCGCGTGCTTACTTTATTACCAAATTGTTTAAAGTAATATCCTCCAATGATGTATGTTCTTCGTGGCCTGGTGGTTAGAACGTCCCAGCTGGAGTGACGGCCTTCCATAATTTCGATTCTTTTGAGCTGACTGGAGGCTTTTTGGTCATGGAGGACACCTGTAATCTGGTGTATGGATTATTTTTTTTATGTTCTCTCCTTCTGTTAATCTGTTAAAAAAAATTATTGTCACCAAGGGAAGTAGCTTGTCATCTACCCTTTAATGTATTGGACCGTGGTAACCTAGCCTCACGACCACACCTCAAAGGGGATAGTATAAGACTGGTCATTTGATTATTCCCCACGTTTATGGTTGGTTTAGTTTCACCTGACGAAACTGGGTCACCTCCTTAATTTCCATCTTAATTCGCAGTGGCTTGAAATTCGGTAAGCCGTAGTTATGAGAAAGAGATGCGTGTCCTTGGTTGCTACTCAAATGGATCCTCTGGTCTGACTACTCTAGGCCATCACCTGAGATGAAAGGGGTTGGGGTTATTTGTCAGGTTCATTAAGAGGTTATTTGTCATGTTAATCAAGAGGTTATTTGTCAGGTTAATCAGAGATTTGTCAGGTTAATGAAGAGGTTATTCGTCAGGATAATTAGGGATTTGTCAGGTTAATTAAGAGGTTATTTGTCAGGTTAATTAGAGACTTGTCAGGTTGATTAAGAGGTTATATGTCAGGTTAATTAGAGATTTGCCAGATTAATTAAGAGGTTATTTGTCAGGTTAATTAGAGATTTGTTAGGTTAATTAAAAGGTTATTTGTCAGGTTAATGAGGAGGTTATTTGTCAGGTTAATTAAGAGGTTATTTGTCAGGTTAATGAAGAGACGTCTGGTTAAGTAAGGGTTATTTGTCAGGTTATTTAAGAGGTTATCTGTCAGGATAAGTCAAACGCGCAACATTGCTAAGGATGTCGCGGCGAAATGACGGCCACCCCAGGTTCGATCCTAAAGATGTGACCTGAAGCCTTGAAGGAGTGGCAATCTCACCCCATATGTACGGTACTGATCTCACGCAATACGGTACGGGTGTAATACGGTACTAATCTCACCTAATACGGTACTGATCTCAATACGGTATTGATCTCACCTAATACGGTACTGATCTCACCTAATACGGTATTTATTTAACCCTAAAAACATTGGATTACGGTAACTTATCCTCGGGCCTCTGTATTTTGAAGCGGGCTGTTACTATTATTATTATTATTACTATTATTATTATTATTATTATTATTATTATTACTATTATTATTATTACTCACCTTAAACGTCAGGACCAACATACCTAGCCCTGGGTTCCTACGCTCCTTATGGGGTGACAGGATTAGATGTTGGATGGATGGATAAATTATTATTATTATTATTATTATCATTATTATTTTTATTTATTTATTTTGATCATTCTCCCTGACTATGACCTCCCATCGTACCCCCTCCTTCCGTCCCCCCACCTCACCAGCAGGAGGTAGCATCGATCCTCCCTCAGTACGGCACAGCAGGCGAGGAGGGCAGCCGCTATTGCCACCACCCCGGCCACCAGCAGGAGGTAGGCTGTGGTGGCGTAGGTGGTGGTGGTGAGCAGGGCGGTGTAGGCGTGTTTGGTGCTTACACTCCAGATGCCAACACCCAGCACCGCACCTCCGCCCACCTGGGGGAGAGGAGATTAATTAGGCCATTTAGAAGGAAGATTACACCTGGGGAAGAGGAGATTAATCAGGTAATTTAGAAGCAAGATTACACCTGGGGAAGAGGAAATTAATCTGGTCGTTTAAAAGCAAGATTACACCTGGGGAACGGGAAATTAATCAGGTCATTTAGAAGCAAGATTACACCTGGGGAAGAGGAGACTAATCATGTCATTTAGAAGCAAGATTACACCTGGGGAAGAGGAGATTAACCAGGTCATTTAGAAGCAAGATCACTAATATATGAAAAATGAGAGTTCAGTCAGGTCATTCGCAGGTTTAAGAAAGAATGTGGAGGAAGAAAATAAAGAGATGGCGATCCAGGGCACATAAAAGGAAGAGGTAAAGCGAAATATATATCTCAAAATACATAAGTGGAAGCTAATATATATACTTTGGCATGACTGGCTTACACAAAGTACATAGAGGTTAAGGATGTCACATAAGAGCTAAGAGGACTGTTAAAGGTGAATGGCGTCACGATAGACAAGGCAGGTCAGAGTTCAGAGCAGAATATGATGTTAGCGCAGGAGTAGGTGTTATTAGAAGTGAAATAATTACCACAACGACTGGCTGAGAGAACTGTTAAAGGTCAGTAACGTCATGATGGACAAGGCAGGTCAGAGGTCATGGTAGTATTTAATGTCAGCTCAAAGGTAGGTGTTTATAAGTGAAATGGATATATAATGTGAAAGGAAATGCTTACTACAGCCGTTCCACTTATATTTATTATTGAAAGTTATGAGAATGTATAGTGCACTACTAAAGTTACCAGTATCCCTCTGCCTGAAAGTACCTTCCTTATACCTTAGCTTGTGAGTTATGCCTGATATCTTGGTATGATTATATGTCTTGGTTGGACACTGCCATTCATTGTTCATAGGGAAGAATTATATCCACCGACATTGTGTTTGTTGTGAAGATTTTTTTTTCTCTCTTTAATGCAAGGAAGAGGGAGCCAGGGGCCAGAAAAATTTTGAGTTTCGACTCCGTTTTGATCCTCTTGACGAATGAGAGGGTTCAGGTTGGGCATAAAGTGTTGCATTTCACGATAAACACGAGCCCAAAATGTATTCAGTAACTTATCCAGCTTGAACTATATGAAGGAAGGCTATGGTCCTGAATGGGGCCTCTTGTTATTCTCTTAGTGTGTTTCCTCGCCTGTCTCGTCGAACATAACCCTTTCTTTCGTATTCAGTTTAAAATTTCCTCTCGTGCCGGAAGTTGCTGTTATTTAGCCTTACCCAAGGAAGGAACACCACAGACAACAGTCGTATACTAGTATGT
>JAGKTI010000971.1:74230-103853 GCA_018397915.1 Birgus latro | reverse complement strand
TATCAACCCGACAAAATCTTCCTCAGGATTACCCACTAATGTTTAATAATGAACAGTTATGTCCTGCATCATCCTTGAACATGCTTGGGGTTTCATTCTCTCAGAATTTGTCTTGGAAAGAACATATTACATCTCTTGTGAAAACTGCTTCCAAGAGATTAGGTGTGCTAAGCCGATTCCGTACTTTCTTTACCCCTGCACAGTTGCTGACCTTGTACACGGGTTTTATTCGCCCATGTATGGAGTACAACTCTCATGTGTGGGGAGGCTCCCCACATGCAGCTCTTCTCAATAGGGTGGAGTCAAAGGCTTTTCGTCTCATTAACTCTCCTCCTCTTACTGATTCCCTTCAACCATTGTCTCTTCGCCGCACTGTTGCATCTTTATCTCTCTTCTATCGCTACTTCAATGGTCACTGTTCCTCTGAACTGTCTGCTTGCATCCCTCCACCTCTACAACAGGCACGTAGTACCCGTCTAGCAACAAAGTCTCATCCTTTTTCTGTCCAACTCTCTAATGCAAGAGTTAACCGTTACTCCCAGTCTTTTATTTATGCAACTGGTCAACTCTGGAACTGTCTTCCTCTGTCTGTATTTCCTACTTCCTATAATCTCCAGTCTTTCAAACGCAGTGTGTCCAGACATCTCGAATTGAACGGATCTTGAATTTGGCTCTCTTTTGTACTGTTTTTGCTTTTTCTTGGAAGGAACAGTATGCAGGCCCGTGGTGTTTGGTTCCTTCTTCCATGCATAAAAAAAAAAAAAAATCCACAATAAGAAAGGTATCTGTCTTGATGATACGAAAAGGGAAGCGAAAGGAAATACGAAAAATTCAAAATGGGCGCGCTGCACAGCGCCGCACTCGCTTGCGGTGAGGCCGTTACAACAATAACAAGACAATTCACCATCAGGACTTTTCGGCGTCAGGAGGATTCCCTATCATTTATTTACGTATCAGTTAATTTAACAAGTACATTAGTTTTCGAGTTATAAAGCCGATGGCGGTTTATTCTTTTTATAATAAATGTAAAATATGGCATCAAATAGTTGGTATTAACGGAAAAAAAAAAAAATACACTGTATAGTATACTGAAACGTGAATCAGGTGACGTATGCCCTGCATGCCACTGTCTAGGCAACTCACCTGTTACCAGTGACCTGGCCAGTAAAGACATGTTGTGCCACAATATGAAATTCAAGGCCAGAGTGATTCCCCAATCGATGACAATGTGGAGGACAAATTTACAAAGCGTTAGAGGAAAAAACAGTCAGAAATGATGATCAGGTAATGTCGGCAAAAAAGATGCGGTATGTTGATGTGTTTGGTGAGTGAAACAACGTTTATATTGGGGCTATATTACTGAGTGAAAATCAATATATTCTTGTGCTACATATAAATTTGTAAAAACTAAATAAATAAATAGCTACAGTATTATAAGTGGCTTGGAATAGTTACCCTCCCATAGATCATGTTTTCTCAGGAGCCAAGGCCAATAGAAACACAGCATGTGAGGGTCTTCTTACCTATAGCAGCATTTTAAAGGTCAGGTTAGTGATTTCTCTATGAATTATCGATGTTTCTCATAAAAAACAGAGTTTTTAGCCAAAAAAAATAAAAAATAAAAAAATAAAAAATCTGCCAGGATTGGGGAAGGAAATTGGTTAACAATCTGCTGGCACAAGGCGGGTTAACATAAGGCTACATATGAGACACTGGCATTTATATAAATGCCTAATAACCTCAAGTGAACGATCGACATACTCTAAAATTATATGAATAATCTTCATATTACGTCTACATTCTCAGCTAATATCTCAACCTACTGCATCCAAAAATTTGCAGTAAAAATTACTGAAGACAGCTATGGGAGACGCCAGATTATAATTCAAAGTCGACTACAACGAGGCAGAAACAAGTTAATTATCGACTACAAGTGCAAATTATAAATAATATCCAAAACTACACTATGCAATGAACATAGACCTTGACACAGTAGTTCCCCATGAAATTAGTTATTATAATATTAATCAATTAATATTAAGAATATTAATAGAATGACGGAATCATCCATGTTTTAACGGGGAATTGTCTGACGGCGAATTGACTTCAGGCAAATTTTCCCAGAACCAGTCCATGTCCGTCCTCGCAGCTTTGCTGCACGTGAGGAAATTTTCACAGCTCCACACATTTCCGTACTGATTAGACATGCCTCCCATGCGCCCTGCATCATCTCCAGCATCGGTGAAGCCCTCTGCAAAGAAGCAGCAGCATCATACTCTAACCTTTGGAGAGGAAATTGGAAATTACGCCATGAGGAGGGGCTGGGAGTCTCGGAGATTGGGCATGCTTTAAGCCTTGCAGCTTCCACTGTTGGGACTGTGACAAAGAAAAAGGAAATATACTGTACAAGAAAATAGCCACCTAATTCTCTACATCTACAGGTATTACTTACGTCAAAATAAGAGGGGTAACTTTTAGCTGAAGCGTCCGAGGGGGTCCTGGAACGCATCCCCCATTTCTATGTATATTTCAATGGGGAAAATTGTTGCGATATAGGTAATTTCGAATTACGAAAGGTTTTTTTGGTCCCTATCCCTTTCGTATATCAAGGACTCACTGTACAATGGGCTGAGTCACAAAAAGATTTTGCAGTTTTGCACTATGCATTGGACAGTATTTGACAAACAATATGACTGGTGTTATTTATAAAGCTCTTCTGAAGCTCAATTTCTTACGGCCATTTGTGTTTGTTTACACAAGCAATGGCATCCCCACATGATGGCTGCCAATGTGTTCCTATCTTTGTCACATTACCAGCCCTCTGTAGAGGCACTAAATTAGGATCAGGGGGTTGTCCACCTTTCACAAGAGCATTATGTTACGACTAAACAGCTCTACCATCCAGAATAGGTTAGGTTAACTTTAAATGATTTAACTGCTAGGGAAAAGCAGCATGCTGCTCAAATCACCTGAATACATTATAAAGTACTTGAAAAACCTGGTTTGATTTAAAATTGGCAGCTTGTATGAAACTATAAACTGACCTTAAATTCAGTACAGTAGGCACTCTTACTTCAAATGAGACACAAATAAAATAAAGGTAAATGTTTATAAAACCATAACACCGGATTCCTATGAAGTAATAATGAGAATAATACGTTGCACAGTATTGATTCCCATTATTAGTTCTTAGAATCTCATGTTACATTTTTTAAACATTATCCAAAGTAACATACAAAATTTCCATTACAGAAACTCAACAAATGAAAGTTAGTACATTTATAATGTACCACTAGCTACTATATCTTACCTAACAAGCTTTTACTACTTCCACTGTTAATATAAATAAAAAAATGATACTATTACATCAAAACAGCAATGAACTAATCACACCATAGATAAACAGAGCCAATATGTTTGCCACTCAAAAAAGTGAAATTTTCACAATAACAGCTAATTATTCATTACAATATTTTATTGTGGTGCAACCATTCAATGCCACTGCCATTTTCAAACAATGTCATTTTTCTGTGAGTTCACGACTTAATCTTTAATCAGAACCCGACAACACAAAATGAAATAAACACCAATAAACGTACTACAAGCTTATATCACTGTCGTTATAATACAGTAAACATACAGTAGAAAACTTGTAAATAACAACACCACTGTCCGAACTATTAACATGACAGTTAATCTACCACCAACTGGCAGGATAATACCTTAGTCAACTAAATGTACATATGACCAACACAATATCTCCAAGTGGCCATAAATATAAACAAGAAAACACAATAGACTTGGCATGTACTGTGCCTTGGTTCCTGAATATCAAACGTCAATACTACATGCTGCATTAAAGTTTGCTGACACAATATTGCAAAATATAACTGACCAAATTTTATATGACCGGCTAATTAGTACAGTACTGCCAAACCATCTAAGTTGGGTTAACCTCAGGTCACACAGTTCCCTCGGGAACCAATGTGAATTGTTCGGCTTGATATTCAGTTCGTGAACCTTGATCAAGTCTCGAATCTTACCAATTCTATGAACGCAGAGGAGGTCCAGAGTGCAACTATCGGTATTATGTGCTACACTTACACTGCATTGGGGCACCTGCGTCAACCTCCTGTCCTGACAAGTTTTGTTTTGATATGGCGCTTCATGTCACGTGACCACCTGCGTCATGGCTGTGGTCAGTGGGGGTACATTCAGAAGCCGAACATTCGCCATCTTGCTACTCGCGATAGTAAAAAAAAAAAAATCCGTGAATTTAACAACAGGATAAGGAATACACATACTAGTTACCAACTGCCAATAATATTCAGTATCCAGGTTCAACAAAAACTGAAAAAATGTTAAACTCACTCTTGAAGTGAATTTCAAGGCTCCGTACGATAAAGTTATAAATAAAAGATATTTATGGGGAAGTTTTACTAGTTGTGTTTCAGATTCTTTCAACAGTCAGAGAAAAGAAGAGCTACGAGTTTCGGAGAACTGAAAGCGACAGCTTGTTCAACTACCGCATTCATCCGGTAGTGGGCGTGGCATGGGGCATCTCTGGTTCGAAAAGTGCGATTTATTAGTCTGTGGTGTTTTGGTAAAAGAATTACAGCGTGTGGTGTTACTCCATTCACCCTTAGAACGTGGAACTCTAACTGCATCAGTATTGTGAACGTGATAGGTGAAGGTGGCTACACATCAGATGAAAATAAGCTGTTCCTCCTGTCTATATATTCTTCCTTGACCAAAATATCTTCCACTAGGTTACACGAGAAACTTCATTTCAAAAAGAATAGTAAATGAGGGCCCCTTCCTCCCCCCCCCCCCAAAAAAAAAAACAGATCACGTCTGGGTTTGCCTGCTGATGAGAAACCTCTGCCGCCGTTGTACGTACGTTTTTACGAACTTCTGGTGATTGTCATGCACTGTACAAAGACAGAGTCGCAGCTAGGGAATCACTGACCAATGCGTGAAGCACGAAGGTAGACTTGGTCATTTGCTGAAGGAAGTGGCATACAGTAGGTTAGTAGCTAACAGCTGGAATGAAGAAAGACGGAACAAGTTAAGTTGGTTATGTAGATGATGTAGAATAAGGGTAGATATTCAGGTAATAAGCCTCACTCTAGCATTACTGAAAGCAATAGTAGTTAACCACCCTGTAGGCTATTGTTGTTAGGTAGGCTTCTGGCTTGGTATTGGATGCCATGACCTCGATCATTTGATGCGCCAGTTGTTTGCTTCTCAAGAGAAGCAATGATTATCGTTGCCTCGTCCTCCTTTGCTGGCACAATCCACAATATATTTTCACATGATCCCCACCTTACTTCGTTCTTAGAATGCGCCCCGATGACGGCACCCCCACCCATCATGACGGGGAGGTAACAACCACCCTACCTGGGGACACCGGGCCACAATGCCCCACCTCACGTTCTCACATGTGCCCCTCCTCCCCGCAACCGGACAAACCCCTAGTTAGCCCGGACAAACCCCTAGTTAGCGGTCTGGGAACATTACTCTTCAGCCGCAGAAGCCATCACCAGACTCTGGGTGGGAGTTGCTGTAATGCAGCCCCACGCAGCGGCCCAGCAACATCCGCCGGAATTGCTGGAGAGGGAGCAACCACCAGTTCTTCCTCGTCTGCTACCCACCTTCAGGAGCGGGGGCACGGCTACGCCCGCCGGGCTGGTTGGTGTGGGAGCATCCTGCCCGTCCTAAGACAGGGAGCAGAGTCGTGGTAGCGTCCACAGGACCTACCACTGTGGAGTCCCCCACCGGGTATGCCGCGGCTGTGCCAGACCCCCAACAGGAGAGTGGTAACGTCCGCCGGACCTGCCCGACTGAGAGCACCTGCTGGGTTTCTCCCTCCTGCCGCCCTCGGAACAAGAGGCGCCTCGGCAACGTCCGCAGGCCTTGCCCGGCTGAAGGAGCATCCAGATCCCCTTCTTCCTCTCCAACGTCAGGGTGCCTCAGCAATGTCCGCCGGACTTGTCAGTCCCGAGGAGCATCCGCTGGATCCCCTCCTTTCCCAGCGTGGAGTTTGGTGGCACTCATCTGGCCTTCCAAGCTGAGGGAATGAGCTCCAGCTTCCCCTCCTCCACAAAGCCGGAGGCTCCCGTAGGGGAGCAAGTCTCCGGCTTGGCCCGCCCCTCCTGTGGCCAAGCGAGACGCCCTTCTACCTTCCCCCTCAAGACCCGGGGTGGAACTCTCTCCCCTACAGGTACGTCGCGGAGTGGATCGCATGTCATGGAGATCCAGACTGCCCAGCCGCCCGTGTTCCGGTCGTTGGTGCTGACAGACTCGCAGGGGCACCGCAGCCGCAGGCGACTCCTGACGGCCTCCTCCTCCTGAGACCGCAGTCCTCGACCATCGAAGGGCGCACCCTCCTCCCCGGGCTCCCTGGGTCCCAAGGCATCCTCTGCACTGCGACAACGGCCTGAGCTATCCAGAGGGCCACTCTCCTCCTGGCCCTGTTTGGCCCTTGTCCTGAGGGCCTGACTACGCCCGAGGCCACCTCCTGACAGACCCGAGGCAGGCCTCCTGTTACGCCTATGGGACATCTCCGATGTGAGGCAACCACATCATCTCCAGTCAGCCTCCCACCTACACCGGGCTGCCACTTGAACCTTCCGAGAGCATGTGTGTCTCCTCCTCCTGCCGCCACTCCCGTACTGTGTTAATTCATGTGTTTCCCTTAGTGCAACTACCCCCCCTGTAGTGAAACCAGCCCCTTGTGACATCCCTCCTTCCTGTGTGACCCCCGTATATTCCCCTTCCCTCAGTGAGTGACATCTTCCCATATCTCCCTCATTTCCCAGTTTGGAGTGAAACAAGCAGTGACTTCCCCAGTGATACTCCATGGACTCTCCCCAATGCAAAGGTTCAGTGTCCTCACAGTGATACACACCTAAAGACTGGCATTAGGCTGATAGAAGGCCGGAACTTTATACGCAGCCCCAATCAGGACACTCAGTGAGCCACAGACTCAATACTCCCCGTGTGCCACTCTGCTATATTGTGTGTTGCCTCAGTGCATTGTAAGGGATTTGTGTCACATGAAATAATCCATATTGTATTGTCTCCGTCAATCTGGTTAATATATGTGCAATCCTGGTTTGCCTGTGTTTTTGTCCTGTTCCTTTGGTATATACTCTAGCCCGGTCATGTAGTAAAGGACTTCAAAAAGCTTGTGCCTGTGCCTTACGGTGTGGAAGTCGCGCCCTTAGACACAGCAGAGAACCTGAGGTTTGAGGCTGTGTATTACGGAGCGAGAAGTCGCACCTTCAAACACAGCACACAACGGTTCTGGAATCGATTCCCTGGCCAACCAAGAGACCTTTGGGCAGGGTCACTGAAATACCAGCACCAAGGGGAGACCACAGGGAGGCACGGAAAGGGCCTGAGCAAGACAGGCATACGTCCTATCACCAGGCGCCCCTCTTTCCCTCAGCGAAGCCTGCAGGAAGTACGCTACCTCGCCACACTACTCTAGGGCCAGACCAGCACTCACTAGAATTGGGGTGGGACTTGTTTCTCAACAGTCCCAAGTAGGACAACAATGATGGCCACTATACTCGTCGGGGGGAGGATGGCCACTGTAATCCTCTTATCTACTACCCCCCTGCAGGACTGCAGAAGCATCCACTGTACCTGCTGGGGAGGAAACGGCCACTGTCCTTCCCTCACCTGCAGCCTCCGCTGGGAGCAGGAATGTGGCGACGTCCACTGTACTCGCTGGGGAGAGGACGGCCACTGTACTTGTCTCACCTGCTGTCCCAGGGCAAGGCAGAACCATGACAGCATCCACTGTACCTGTCAGGGAGGGAATAGTGACTGTCCTTCCCTCCTCTGCTACACCCACAGGGAGCAAGACAGTGGCAACGTCCACTGTACTCGCCGGGGAGAGGACAGCCACTGTCCTCCTCTGACCTGTCTCCCTAGGGCCAAGCAGAACCTCGACGGCGCCCACTGTGCCTGCTGGAGAGGGAACAGCCACTGTCCTTCCCTTATCTGCTACCCCCATTGGGAGCAGGACTGTGGCGATGTCCACTGTACTTGCTGGGGGGAGGATGGCCATTGTTCTCCTCTCACCTGTAGTCCCAAGGGTCCAGCAGAACCGCAGCAGCACCCACTGTGCCCGTCGGGGAGGGAACGGCCACTGTTCTTCCCTCGCCCACTACCCCTGTAATGCCCCTTGAGGGCAACACCCCTTGCTCACCTCACCCCTCCAGAGGCTGAGTGGGACGTCCCTCTCACTCTCCCTACAGAGCTAGCCCCCCAGTGGAGTTGCAGCTGGAGAGTAAGCCTGGGGATACACTCACTGCAGCCAGCACCCATGCATTGCCCCTCGCTGCTGGACTCCCAGAGGAAGAGACGCCGCAGGCAGCCCCTGACGGCCTCTTGACCATAGCGAGGCTGCAGCCCCCAGCATCCAGGGGCGACCCCAGGACTCCTGGCTGAGGCCTTCCCAGCCCAACCAACAAGCAGTCCTCCTCCAGGCACAAGGAAGTGCACCTGCTTGCCCTGTTCGGCCCCAGTCCTGAGGGCTGACGCACCCACCGAGGCCCCACCATGGAAAGGCCTCCCTCTACACGGCCCAGCTGCCCACACTGGACGACCCAGCCCCCGACAGTGATCTCTTGCCACCTGAGAGAGAGCACGTCCAACAGGACCCCTCCCACACCTGGACAACACCTGCAGCTACCCAGTCACCTATAGGCCAACTCGGGTCCTCTGTGTCCTTACTAATGTATTTAGTCTGTTACATTGTATTGTGTCCAGCACTGTGTATCTTTGTGTCAATATACATGTAAGGTTGGTTGACCTGTGTTTTTGAGCCCTGTCCCTCCAGCTGCATGCTCCGGTCTTGAAGGGAACTCCAGATCAGTTGCTCATACTCAGGGAGCAAGAAGTTGAGCTCTGAGCACATAGGATAACTGAAATACAGAGGTTAGGGGTTAGAGCCACCAACCACATGGCAAGCGGAGCAGACGACACCAGCTCCCCCAACCCCCCCAGATCACCGGGAGATTACTGCCAGCGCAGCGCGGCTGGGAGCAGGAATGACCTACCTGTTCGACTTCCCGGCGCCCCTCTTGTGCTCAGGTGAGGGCCCGGAAAGGTAGCAGTCGCCGGCACCTTGTCTGCAGCCGGAGCACAGCTCTGCAGGTAAGGGGTGGAGTTTACAACTCTACACAGCGCCACGGTACCGACAGTTGTCGTACCGGGTACAGGGCAGAATTGGCCATTGTCCATTCCCCAGCTGTCTCCCCGCCACAGGGCCCCGACACGGACGCGTGTCAGCCCGTCTCCTGTAGGCATTCCCCCAAGAGCGGCACTGCGGTACCGGCCACGAGCCATACCGGGCATGATGCAGGATTGGCCATAGTCCGTCCCTCAGCTACTAGTGACAAAAGCTCACTGATACAGGCCATAGCCGTCCCAGAGCTCACCTCCTCGTCGTTAGCCAAGAGCCACGCCCAGCCTAACACAGTGCAGGCCACGAGCTGCCAGGGAAATAGGCCCAACACAGTGCAGGCCACAAGCCGCCAGGAAAATAGACCCGACACAGTGCAGGCCACAAGCCGCCAGGTAACCAGGTCTAACACAGAGCAGGCCACGAGTCGCCAGGGAAGTAGACCCGACACAGTGCAGGCCACAAGCCGCCAGGAAACCATCTCCCCCTGTGCCCTCTCGACGCCAGCCACGAGCCACACCAGACCAAACACCGTGCAGGCCACAAGCCGCCAGGAGATCAGGTCTAACACAGTGCAGGCCACAAGCCGCCAGGAAACTGTCTCTCCCTGTGCCCTCTCGGCATTGGCCACGAGTCACGCCAGACCAAATACAGTGCAGGCCACAAGCTGCCAAGAAACTAGACCTAGTGCAGTGCAGGCGACAAGCTGCCAGGCAGCTATCCCTACGGCCCCGCAGGCATTGGCCACGAGTCACGCTTGGCCCAGTACAGAGCAGGCCACAAGCCGCCGGGAGAACAGGCCCAGTACAGAGCAGGCCACAAGCCGCCAGGAGAACAGGCCCAGTACAGAGCAGGCCACAAGCCGCCAGGAGAACAGGCCCAGTACAGAGCAGGCCACAAGCTGCCAGGAGAACAGGCCCAGTACAGAGCAGGCCACAAGCCGCCAGGAGACTGTCCTCCCCGTAACCCACCAGGCATTGGCCACGAGTCACTTCGGGTCCGGAGTAGAGCTGGCCATAGTCCGCTCCCCTCCTACGGGAGCACCAGCCGTCAGAGAAGGCCCCACACCCGAGACGTGGCAGAGTCTCACCCAGGACCTTGGTTCCCTACGACTCCACCCGGGTGACCAGCTGCCGGACCAGAGCCCCCATAGACCTCAAAGCCGCCGCCGAGCCCCATCCACCACTCCCCCGGGCTGAGCTTCCCGTGAGGCCTCCCTGACGGTGACGCCGCCCTCGAGCCGTTGCCGCAGCGCAGCCGCCCCGGGTTCCAGTTCCCTGGGTCTCCTGCCACTCCCAGAGTTGCCCCGCACACCAGGGCGCGACCTACCGGTGGGCGAGGTCTCCCGACGACGCTCCCAGATCCGACGTCAGGCCCGGCTCCTAGCCCTCTTCAGGCCGAGCCCTTAGCCCCACAGCCACGTGTGAGACCCTGCCCTGGGAGCACGCCACTCCGCCCCTGTTCCCTCCTGACGGAGGAATCGCCCTGGGCTCATCAGTGTCGCCCAAGTGAGTGGACTATTGATATATATGTGTGTGTACCCTTAAGCTCAGTTCTAGTGTGCATCTACAGGATCTTACGAGTGATTCCCTACCGTGTATCCCCAAGTGAAGTGACCAGGAACCCCGAATAAGATTGGACGTGCCGATAGATAGAACGAGGCCGGACCTATATCGGAAGGTAGAGTCCTGCTGCCCTAGACAGCCGCAGTGATAACCTAGACTTCCCCCCCCTTGTGTATCTTTGTGTCTTGTGCGGGTGTTTACGCTCCCCCTCCCCTGTGTTCAGTTAAACCTGCACCAGCCCCTTGTCTTAGCCGCGTGGCCGACCCGGGCATACCAAATACCACAGTCCCCCCCCCTGTTAAATACCTTTACGGGCGACCCTACCTGTGATAGACTACCGGCCGCCAGTTACCTGAAGCACAGGTGTAAAGTAAGATATACATGTATACAATGCCGTCCAGTGCTATACAGGTTTTAGAGATTGTGTCAAAACAATTCCTGTGTCTGAAGATATAAATGTGTTGTATGTGACACGAGTGTCGGGTGAATAGTACCATACTTAAACAAGAAAGGTAAAGTGACAGATAGCAATTGTGTACAGTGTTCACTTGCCCCCCCCCCTGGTAAATCCTTTGTAATATCTGTGATGTATTATTGTCCTGTGTCTTATGTGTAGAATACATGTGTGATATCCATTGCCTTGTTTTTGTGTCCAGTCCTGATCTTAGGACCTCCCGGTCTAGAATAGGGACCCGCTTTAGCCTGCGTATTTGAGGGCGAGAAACCGTCCCACAAATACGTAGCATAACAATAACAGTTTGCTTTCTTGCAAATATCTGGTAGTATACCTTGACTTAAGAATTCCTTGATATTAAATACACTGTATTGGTCTGCTTAACTCTTCTGCACATTCATGTATCACCCAACCTGAAATTTTGTCAGGACCACTTGCTTTTCCTTTGGACCTCTTGTTCCAACATACATATATTTGTTAAAATGTGTGGGTATGCTTGTTCTTTTTCATCTCTCAAATCAACTTTCTTCTGTAAATGCTGATTGGAAAATTTTGTTTAATACTTCACAAATTGTCCCCTCATCCATGATGGACCGTATTTTATCTTGACTTTAGTTTCGCTTCGTCAGTAGCTGTTAAACAGCTTCGGTTGATCAGTATTATAATGCCATCCTCAAACTGCCTTTGAGCTTCTCTCCCTATCATAGTATAATAATGTCTTGTCTGTTTATAGCTGTTGTATACCCTCTCGCTTTTATGGCGTCTGTATCTAATCCTCGGCAAATTTCTTTTCTCATTTGCCGTTTTACATTTGGTATTAAATTATTTATTTATCTATATTTCTATTTCTTTGTGCTGTGGAATACAATTTTGGACTCTGTTTCGTAAACTTCACAGAATTTTCTGTATATAATATTTATATCTTGTCCTCTCAGCACCTTTTCCCAGTCTGTTTCTATAAGGTCCTTCCTTTCGATCGGTCATGTTAAATGCCCTTTTTGTAGTAGCTCTTTTGTAACTTTCATTATCGCTAACTATATCATAATTATACTCTCCTGAAATTACTATTTAATACTGCTTGGTCACTTTTGCCGAAAGGAGGGTGATAAAGTGTGTGTGTGTGTGTGTGTGTCAACAATATGAATTTGTTAAGGTCCGTGGAGAAATCCAGTTAAACCTATCTTTTCTTGGACCGCTTTGTTATGCTGTGTACTCAGGGTTCAACTCTTTGCCCTCTGAGTGTGAGCAACTGACTTGGGTTCTTTTCAAGACCGTAACCAAAGATGCTCAAACACAGGCTAACCAGTCTTACACGTATATTACCACGAGATACAAGTGCTAGACACAGTACAAATTACATGAAACAAACACAATATTAATACATAAGGACTGGAGTTGGGCTACTGGAAACCAGGTAGTTGCAGGTGTCACCCAGGTGTGGGAGGCATCCCATCAGGTGTCCGCTCGTGAGGGCAGCACAGGTCCCTGGTCGCGGGGTGGATCGTCTGGCGTCGGCTGTGGGGCGGCATCGAGGGAGGCTCCTCTGTGGTAGGGCCTGGATGTGTGTGGCAGCCCTCGGAACTGGGACCAAATATGGCAAGCAGGCGCGCAGCCCTGCGCCTGCCTCTGGAGGAGGAGGATGGCTCGCCGGTGGGCCTGACTAGGTCCCGCCCTAGGTCCTGGGGGTGTCCTTCGGTGGTTGGGGGCTGTGGTCTCGTCCTCGGCGTTGGGAGGCCGTCAGGGGCTGCCTGTGACATCTCGTCCTCGGGGGTCTGACAACAGCCGGTGACATCAGGGCATCGGCTGTAGTGCACACATTCCCGGGCTCATGATGGGGCCACTCCAGATACTCTCCAACAGGGACTCTGTTAGGGAGAAAGCTCTGCCCCTAGAGGTGCAGGGGGAGCAAGAGGGGCGTCCCGCTCGGCCACTGAAGGAGTGAGGCGAGCAAAGGATGCTATCCTCAGGGAGCTGCAGGGATAGCAGGTGAAGGAAGTCTAGTGGATGTTCCCTCCCCGCCAAGTCTAGTGGACGTTGCCATGGTCCTGCTTCCGGCAGGGGCTGCAGATGAGGGAAGTCTAGAGGACGTTACCGCAGCTCTGCTTGGACACGGGGTGACAGGTGAAGAAAGTCTAGTGGACGTTCCCTCCCGGTCACGTCTAGTGGATGTTGCCGTGGTCCTGCTTCCAGCAGGGGTTGCAGACGAAGGAAGTCTAGTGGACGTTCCCTCCCTGGCAAGTCTATTGGACGTTCCTTCCCAGGCAAGTCTATAGTGGACATTGCTGCGGGCCTACTGGGGACTGTGAGAGCACAAGTCCAACCCGATTCTGGTGAGTGCTGGCCCGGCTGGAAAGTAGTCTGCCAGGGCTGTGTTCCTCTATTGGGCTCCACTGAAGGGAAGAGGGGCGCAATGTAGTGGGGGATATAGGTCCATCTAGGATGGCACCTACGCGCGTCCTGTTATGCGACAGGTTTGAGGCCCACTGCTTGTTCCTTAAACATGGCGCCTGGAGCGGGGTCCTCTTTCTAGACCGGGTTAGGTGTTACAGCAACTCAAGGAACAGGGCATAAAAACTCTGGGCAACCAATCTTACACATATTACCTTATTTGAATACAACTGGGTACAAGACAATCTGATGTACAATACACTATAAAGTAGTTTAGGCACTATAGAAAGGATCGGAGGACTCTGGGGTGGGTGGCATAGCCTTGGGCTGCTACAGGCACTGGCTTGGTGTCGTAGAGGTCCTGTCCGGTGAGGCGGCCTTTGTCAGGAGGTACGGGACTACTGTTGGGGCGGTGTAGCCTTGGACTGCTACAGGTGCTGGTCCAGCATCGTGAAGGTCCCGTCAGGTGAGGCGGCCTTCGTCAGGAGGCATGGGAGTAGTGTTGGGGGTCAGGTTGTCCGGGATGGGCTGCGGGGGGGTGAGGTGAGGTGCCCGTCACTAAGGGGGCCTGAAGGTCAGGCCTCTAGGCTGGGACTGAACAGGGAGAGCAGGCGCACTTGTTTGCACCTGCTCCATCAAGCAGGACGTTGTCTGGCTGGGTTGGGGAGGTCACGCCCTGGTGTCCTAGGGATGTCCCGGCAGGTCCGAGGGCTGAGGTCTCTCATGGGTGCGGCCTCCGTCTGATGAGGTCGGCTGCATCCTCCTCATGTAGAGTCTGTCAGGGGTTGGTGTCCCCAGGGAGCAGGTTGTAGGACTGTTACCCAAGGGTGTACTACGGGGCCTTGCCAGACCTCCTCCAAGTGTCGCTCCTCCAGAGAAGGGCCTCTGAGTGGAGTGAGGGTGAGGGATCCCACTCTGCCACTGGTGGAGTTGGGGTGAGCAAGGGAAGTCCTCAAAGGGGGAAGGTACAGGGGTAGGGAGCAAGGAGTGGTGTGTGGTCATTCCCTCCTCGGCACGGCTGGTGGCCATTGCCAAGTCCCTTACAGCAACGGGTCATCGGGTTCCTGTGCTTCTGACGTAGGGTGGGCAGAATGCGGCTGGTGGCCATCACCAAAGGGTTGTGCCTCGAAAGACTGCACTGCTAATGCAGCCGGTGGCTGTCACTGGACTGCTGGTGCGGCTAGGGGCCATCGCCCAGGTCTTCCTTCCCTGCGGGACGGCAGGCGAGATGTGGCTAGAAGCCGTCACCTGCCTGCTGGTGTGGCTGGAGGCCGTCATCTGTGGCCCGTTCCCCAGGGGGACCGCAGTAGTAGTGCGGCTGGTGGCCATCAACCTCCTGCTGGTGCGACTGGAGGCAGTCACCGAATTACTGTCCGCTATTGAGGAAGCAGTTGTGGTGCGGCTAGTGGCCACCACCCGACTGATGGTGTGGCTAGTGGCTGTCACCAAGTCCCTATCTCTTGGAGGGCCTGTTAAGCTGGTGGGCATCTTCCACCGGGTATGGCTGGTTGCCGTTACTCGGTCCTGCTGAGGGAGGGTAGCAGCTGCAGAGCGGCTGGCGGCCATCTCGTTCCTGATGCAGCTATTGGTCATCACCAAGATGCTGTCTGGGGCTATAGAACTAACCCCACCTTGAATCTGCGGAGTGCTGGTCCGGCCGAGAATAGTGAGCTGTTACTGCACACTCCAGTTGGTGTTGGTTGCGGGCGAGAGGGGCGTAGGGTAGGGGCGGGGAAGATAATCCCCTGTAGCTTTGACTCCGAGTGCTCCTTCTCAGCCTCCTTATTGTTCCCTCCTGGAGTGGGGGTCGCACCTCTGTCATTCCTTCGTGGGTGGGGAACTAACCTGGTGTGCATTTTACGCCCTATCGCCTCCCTGTTGTCTCCTCCTGGGGTGGGTGTTGCAACACCCTGTCCGTGACTCCTCTGTGGGGTTGGTATTGGGTCATCCTTTCCGTGGTCTCCCGTCGGGGTGGGTATTTCACGCTTTATGTCATCTTGCGCGCTGGAAACCGGCAGTATGCATTTTTTTGTGAGTGTGTGTTCTTTTTACTTCTCCCATGTATTTTTTTGTGATACACACACACACACACACACACACTGATACAACATACGTGCTCGTAAATACAACTTCAAAGCTATGGGGAAATGATATTGATGATTTCGTATTTGGAAACAAAACCCTTTTTTGTATAGTATGCAAGCAGTGAAATAATAATGTTTTTAATTAGACAAATGAATGTCATCAGTCGGATTTTTGTTGCGGGCGCTTAAGAGTTGAGCTGCAGACGAATCTGGCGAGGTTAGGTTGTATACGTACGGTAAGGTTACAGTGCCTGTGATCACAGGTTCCCGTGCGTTATGAAATAGCACTGAACTAATTTTTTGTTTTTTGAGTCAGTACTCGGCTCGCCTGCTTGAGGTTCCATGCAACACTGTTTATAGCTCTGAACTCGAAATTCTTGAATTTTTATAGTCTGCTCGGCTTGGTGCCTATCAGAGGTTCCATGTAGCTTATAATGTTACCAGCAAATTGGGAAACCTGTCATTGTATAGAATGCCCAAAACTTCAGGTCAAAGTATAAAAAGTAAAATCATCTGTACACATTTCGTAGGAGTTAGTTTTGGGCAACGTGTGAAACGACCAAATTGCAGCAGACTGAGAAATCAGTCATTTACGTTAGGTTTAGGCAGCGGTTAGGTTAGACTGGGATAATCTAGGCTATGTTTAGGTTAGTAAGGTTAGGTTAATTTAGTTAAATGCTTAACAACTTAGCGTTCTTCTGTATTACCCTAACCTGGGCCAATTTTCGGTAGGTCACATCATTTGATCCAGGAAGTCTGACACATCACGTTGTACACCACATTATTTTGAACCTGTTTCAATATAGAAGCTTTGGGAAATGTATATTTAACGTGAAAATCCTACACAGTATTTAATTACCTCAGATCTCCATCGACATCTGCCAGTAGCCGGCCATATTTATCATTTCTAATGCATGTTTTTTTTTCAAACAGAGAGCTGGCAGTCAAATGCAAGTGAGGTTAGGTTGGATTAGGCTTGGTTTGGTTAGGTTAGGTGTGGTTAAATCATTAACTTTCCTAGTGTTTTGATGCGAGATACACTGACGCATCAAGTTGGAGTGATGGTTGGTAAACAACAGAGCCAGTCGGAGAGACTCGATAAACATTGCTGCGGGCAACCTGGCTGCTTCCTTTACCTAAAAAGAGGTATATTTTGCCTTGGGTAGGCCTATTCTCCAAAACAAGTGATTTAAAAAAAAAGAAGAAGCTCAGATTCATTCAAATACTGCTAAAATTGACCAGAAGAAATATTTTTTTTATTTCAAAATAGTGATGTGAACCACCAAAAATTGACCCTAACCTGACCTAACCTAGCCTAACCCAACTTAAATTTAACATAGCTTATCCCAGCCTATCCCCCTGTTGTCTGTTATACTTTGCCCAAAAAATGCTGAACATTCTATAGAGTACTTAGGCATGATATTAAAATCCCTAGGTAAATTATATTTGGTCAGAATTCAGTGGTAGAGTGTGCATTTTCATACACTGAAGAACAAGGGTTTGTGCCCTGCTAGGGTGATAAACTTTGGGAGTGTTCTTCCGACCAAGTAGTGCATTGGGAGACATAAGGCGTCCTGTGGTTGAACCAGTGTTGCATATATAAAGTATGCTTGCACCCAGTCAGCTTGTGCAAGCTGATTACACTTGGGACACAGACTACACACACATCCAAAGCCACTCCAACACAACAATCACACTTACAAGCACTTCTCACCCTACACACAATCTCTGCAGAGCACCACATGTTGGTGGAGTGGAGCCTGATACACCAGAAAGAAAGAATGAAATAGCTTATTTTGTACTTTCCCCCAAAAATGCTAGACATTCTATAGAATCCCTAGCCCTTCTATACAGTACCTTATTTTCCCACAATGCCAGTAACATATAGATGATTCTCCCCTCTGCTGCCAGTGCAGTGGGAAGCGTGAGCCTTTTGTAGTAAAATGTTATGTATGAACAACAGTAAACTACTGTGCTGCATAGTCCTTGTTGAGGAAGTTAGCTTAGGCCTCGTGAGAAAATATGGGCAATCTTACATTGAATAAGTGCCCTTATTGACGCAGTTTATCGTGTTTTGATCAAACCTAATCACACCTAACTTAACCTAGGCAGGTGACTAATGTAACTTAATGATACCATACCAAATCCAACTTAACCTGATGTGGCCCAACCAGAACCAGCTTTGTATGCGTATGGTTTAGTTTAATCAGCAGAAGGATCTTTTAAGTTAATTTCTAACTTGTATAGTTTGCTTTGCACATTTTTTCTATCTATCTATCTATTGCCAGACGCCTCAATCCCGAACGGGGTGGCCACAAACAAATCGCCTCCATGTCACTCTGTCCCCTGCCATTTCACTACCACGCTCCCAACTCACACCCCCCCTCTCTCGATTGTTTTTATTATGAGAAATTGTTGTTTCGTTGTGATATTGGCTCTTGTTTTTATCCAGGTTTTGTTTTCCTGTTAAGTGTTGTTTCTTGAGAGTACTGGCACTTTCAAAGTAGTCATCTGTGCCAAAATTCATTGAAGTTTCCGTTTCAGTGTGTTTGGTTAGGTTTTGGATAAGTAAATCTAGTTTAGACTGGGTTAGGTTGTTAGATGTGGTTAGGTTAGGTTGTTTTGGGTTAGGTTAGGTTGTTTTGGGTTAGGTTTGATTTGACTGTATTGTTTTGCTACATCAGACAGTTTAGGTTAGGTATTGTTAGGTTATGAATATGTAAGGTAAGGGTAGTGATGATAAAATTCAGGAGATTTGAGTAGGTTTTAGAAGGTCTACCTATGGTTGAGAAACAAACATAAGTGAATCAGAATTAAAATTGATAAAAAGGAACAGGGAAAACAAATTCATCAATAAACAATCATTTACCACCTTAAAAAAGATCAGAATAATATAGAAAACAACCAGGGAGAAGAGGGAGTGAACTGGTAAGATTTTTCTGATGCTTAAACAAAACCGTACATTTAACGGTAAGCAAAATTACTTTGAAATAGGCTAGGACTAGTGTTTGCTGAAGTTAGATAATTACTGACTATCTTAGAAGACATATCTTGTTTTCCCTGCAAAATTGGTTTTAAAAATTTAGGGTTTTTTCATGGTATCACACCAGAAGTCTGCCAAAGTGGTGGCAGTAAAACAGCACATAAAGATGTTGGCAGTTCTTTTTCTTCCTCTGAGTGTGTAACCTTAAAAGATGTGTGTGTGTGTGTGTGATTTTTTAAAATTAGTCATAAGTTACTGAAATAAAATTAATGGTTATTTTATATGCTGTATAATTTTTGAGAGGTTGCTGTCAGTTGTTGGAGGATTTATCATTGACTGTAGGATAAGTTGCTGAGATTTTGAACTGGAGACGTCATTGGTATCAGTGACTTGTCCAGGTACCTCCCGAAGGTAGTCCAAAATGAGGTAAGAAAAATTTAAAGAGAGATGGAAGAAAAAAGTTACTTATGGCTGGCTTGCCAAGCCATACCAGAAACCTGGTGCTAGATAATCAAAAGGTGATGTGAGCTTTTTTCTTGCCAACAGATCCCCTTAGTCATGTTCGTAGGATATAATGTTCATTCTGAGTGATAAGCAGAACATGGGGGTTGCCATATTTGCTTGTACTTGGAACATGTAAGTTAAGGGAGGGTTGAAAAAGCTCCTTTAGTGGACCTTATAACATGGAAGTAACTTGTATGTTTATGCAATCTTTTATTTTTCTCAAAGGAATATCTTTTCTAGTGGCGTATTAAGAGTGGGGGTGTGGTTCGTCATGGGTGACAGCCATAGGGAGGGTGCCATTTAGTGGAATGGGAACTGTTTCATTTCACTGTTTCCAGGTTTTTAGTATTTCTGTCAGAAACTAGACCAAGAGTAAATGATTTTATGCTGCTTAATTTTCATTAAACCTGAATTCTGAAACTACTGTTAAACTATCACGGTGAATTTTCATTTGTATGTGCTCCCTACCTGTCAAAAGGTGGGTTGGTGGAGGGGTTAGTGCCCCTCCCAGTAAAATAAATAAAAGTCAAATGGCCACCCCATACGGGATTATGGCGTACGGCAATAGATAGATAGATAGGTAGGGGGTGCCAGTGGATAGGTCTGCCCCGAGTGCCAAGTACTCTAGGAATGCCCTTATCTTTCCTCTTGTGAGTAGCACGTACAGTCAGTCATTGAGTAACGAGGATGATAGGGACTGAACAAGGACCGTGCTCTTCAGACATGAGTTACTCAATATGTTTGCATGTATAGCCCAATGGTACAGTGTGTTCAGGCGACTTTCCAAAACTCTCACTTATCCCACGTAAATTACCCACTACTTATGCCCTCCATCAGGTAAAACACTGAAAGAGATATCGTTTCGTTTCGTTTTTGAAGGCTCCAACATGCTTGCATGCATCGGCCTTGGTCACCTAATGGCGGCTGTCCATGCTGCTCGATATTTGGCAGCCTCCCTGTTCACTCCCTTAACCCTTAAGTCACACTTAATGACCTTGTCCCATGTCTGCTCACCCTCTGTACCCAGTTATCCTCTCCACATGTCCAAACCACTTCAGCCTACCTCTCCTCATCACAACACCAATACACTCCAGTCCCATCCTACCTCTCAACTCTTCCATCATAAACCCAGCCCCCCCAGGCCTTGCACGCAGGGACGCACTGGACATCCACCTAATCATTGTCATTTCTGTACGTTTAAACCTGCGAATATCCTCTTCCTTTACTGCCCATGTCTCACTACCATACAGCATCACACTCCTAACACATGCTGCATACAAAGACCCCTTAGCACGTAAGGAGAGTCCTCTCAGTGTCAGGAGAGGCAACAGCTCCCTGAACTTCTCCCAACCACTTCTCACCCTAGCAACCGAGCTAACTCCAGCCCCACCTCCGGCACATAACATGTCTCCCAAATAACAAAGCTCCTCCACACACTCAAGAGACTCACCAGCAAGTTCAATCCTTTCACGCCTAACAATCTCCACCTGCTCTCCCCGACACGCCGCACACATGAAATCAGCATTATCTTGCAGTCTACCTTACCACTACATCTCTTGTGCACCCATTTATCACAAACACTACACAAGATGGAATTACTTCCCACACCTTTGTGGCAAACTGCACATGGCCACGCTCCCTCTCCTCTGATTTTACCGCCACCAACCCTAGATATCATCACTTTTGTTTTATCTGCATTTACCCTTAAGCCCTTGTACCCCATACCATCTCTCCACTTCTTAAATCTTTCCTCCGTCTCCTTTTCATTCTCTGCAATCAACACCAAATCATCAGCATACAACATCTCCCATGGGAGTCAATCTCTGAAGTAACGTGAGAGGGTTTCAAGCACCATGATAAACAACAAGGGACTCAAGGTGTGCAGATTGGCTTGGAAGGAGGGTAGAGTCCCGAAGGATTGGAAGTTAGGTATAATTATTCCTCTGTACAAAGGAAAAGGGGAAAAAGCAGTGTGTGGTAATCATAGGGGCATTTGCCTTCTCAGTGTAATAGGAAAAATATATGGTAGGATACTTATTGACAGAGTTAGGGAAATTTCTTCGGAATTAGTTGCAGAAGAACAAGGAGGATTTAGGAAGGGAAGAGGTTGTGTAGACCAGATATTCATTCTTAGATCCTTAGTGGAGAAGTTTCTAGAGACTGGCAAGAAGTTGTATGCAGCCTTCATGGATCTGGAGAAAGCATATGACAGAGTGGATAGACAAGGTTTGTGGAAGGTATTAAGAATATATGGAGTGGATGGGAAGTTGTTGAAGGCAGTGAAGCGTATGCATGAGGGTGCTAAGGCTGCAGTGCGTGTGGATGGCAAACTGAGTGAATCTTTCCATTTGAAGGTTGGATTGAAACAAGGATGTGTCATGTCTCCATGGTTGTTCAATCTGTACATGGATGGGGTTATAAAAGAGATACAAGGTCGGGCAGTGGATGTTGGAGTGGCCCTAGTGAGAGAGGGCAGTGTTTAGAAACTCCCTATACTCTTGTTTGCAGATGATTCTGTGTTGTTGAGCGAAGACGAAGGGGAGCTGCAAGGCTTGGTAGATGAGTTTGGGAGAGTGTGTAAGAAATGGAATCTAAAGGTGAATGTAGGGAAGAGTAAAATGATGGTCTTCGAGAGAAGTGAAGCCAGTGAGTGTACAGTGAGACTGGATGGGAAGGATATGGAGAATGTGAGTGAATTTAAGTACTTGGGCAGTGTGATGAGTAAGGATGTCAGTCTGGATGGTGATGTGCTCGAAAGGGTGCAGCAGGGAGGGTTGCTGGTTCGTTGAAAGCAGTGATAAGAAACAGGGAGGTGAGCATGGAAGTGAAAAAGTTGTTACATGACAGTATTGTGATACCAACTCTAACATATGAAAGTGAAGCTTGGACCCTGTTGCAAGGACAGAAGTCAAAAGTGAGAGCAGTGGAAATGAGTTATTTGAGAGGAGCATGTGGAGTCACATGGAGAGACAGACTAACAAATGAGGAAGCGAAGGAGCGCTGTGGTGTGGTTGTCGACGTGATAGGAAGCATTAGGAGAAACACGTTAAGGTGGTTTGGGCATGTGGAGAGGATGGAGAGTGAAAGACTGATGAGGAGAGTGTATGTGAGTGAGGTGGAGAGGGCGAGAGGGAGGGGGAGGCCGAGGATGAGATGGAGGGATGGAGTGGAGAGGTATATGAGAGAGGGGGGTGTGAGTTGGGAGCGGGATAGTGAAATGGCAGGGGACAGAGTGACATGGAGGCGATTTGTTTGTGGCCACCCCGTGCGGGATTGAGGCATCTGGCAATAGATAGGTAGACTCAAAACTGACCCCTGATGCACACCAACATTCACGGAAAACTCATCACTCAAAACTCCATTCACTCTTACCTGGGTGCGAGCACCCACGTACATGGCCATAACCACCCTAACCAGCCACTCTTCCAACCCTAGCTTTCTCATTGCCTGCTTCAACACCTCTCTAGGGACTCTGTCAAAGGCCTTTTCCAAATCAACAAAAACAAAACACAATTATCTTTTCTTTCCAATATATTTTTCCTGAAGCTGTCGAACAATGAATATGGCATCAGTGGTCCCCCTGCCTGGCATGAACCCAAACTCCATCTCATCGATATTCTCTCTTTCTCTAATCACACCTTCTAGAACTCTCTCCATTACTTTCATTATCTGATCTAAGAGCTTTATACCTCTGTAATTTCCCCTTTCCAGGGTATCACCCTTCCCTTTGTACACATTTACAATTACACTCTTCAGCCAATCATCTGGGACAACACACTCATATATAATCATATTTATTAGGTTATTGACTAACCTCACCCCAGTATTTCCTGAGGCCTTCAACTTTTCAGCAGTCAGCCCAGACACACCTGCTGCCTTCCCCACCCACATCCTGCCTATTGCCTCACTCACAGTAGCAGTGTCAATCAAAGGCCAAGGGCCAAACACTGGATCTGGTGGCTCCAAACCTTCCCTAACCCAATCAAACTCCTCATTCAACAACTGGCTATAATGCTTTCTCCATGCATCTTTAATATCCTCACTGTTCACCACTACCCTTCCTTCATCATTCTTCACACACTGCTCACCTACAATGTCCCGATTATCCCTCTTCACCTGATTTGCCACCCTAAAAATCATATTTTTCTTTTCTCCATAATTTAGATTATCAAGTAAAAGTCTCTGTGACTCAGACTTCGCCCTGTATACCTCTCTTCTAGCCCTGCACTTGGCAGCCAAGTATTCCTCCCTGTTACCACCCTTCTTCCATTCCCAGAAAAGCCTTCTTTTCTCCTTAACTGCAGCTTCTACACCCTTATCCCACCACTAAGTTACTTTATGTCTTGGTGGGCCTCTTGTCCAACCGCATATTGCATCGGTAACTCTCAAGAGGCTGTTCTTAAGGGCTCTATACTGTTCATTAACGCCTCTATCTTCGACTCCATGTTCAGCCACCACTCTCCTCATCTCACTATAAAAGGCATCCCTTACTGATTGGTTTCCCAGCTTCCATATTTTCCTCCTAGGTACATATGTCTTCCTTCTCATCAATCGTTCCTTAAGCACCATGTCACAAATCAACAGTTTGTGCTGCTGCACACACTCCTTGCGTCCTGTAACTTTAACATCCCTCACTAACCTCCTATCAGTCCTCCTGACCAGAAAATAATCTATCTGACTACTATTTCCCCCGGACTCCTACGTAATCAACCAGCTGATTCTTTTCCTAAAATGTGTGTTGCACACAATCATGTCCATAGCCTCCCCAATCTCGAGTATTCTTTCCCCTTCCGCATTCCTCACACCATATGCACATCCTCCATGGACTCCTTCATAACCTTGAGCTGCTTCACCCACATGACCATTTAAGTCCCCTCCCAGAACCACTACCTCATCATCACCCATACCACTTACTACATGTATTAAATCATCCCAAAATCTATCCTTCTCTGCGTCATCCAATCCTACCTGTGGAGCATATGCCGATATAACTGAAATAATTTTCCTACCGATCAAAATTTTCACTACTAATATCCTATCACTTACTCTCATAATATTGATAACATATTCCACCCATTTCTCCGCAACCAACACACCCACACCCCTATATCCGTCAGTTCCCCCCTGCCAAAACAACTTATAGTAGCAATCCTTCCCAACAATCTTTCTGGCTGATCCAACCTGTACCGGACTTCCTGCAAACATGCCACATCTACCCACCTCCTACTGAATGCCTCAATGACTTCCCCCGCTCTTCCCCTCAAACTTCCCACATTCCACGAACCCCCTGGGTGATTTGCTGTCCTCAGGCTTGGTTTGTTGCTTTTACTTGTAAGTCATAGTTGGTAAGATAAAGGGGGGTAAACATTCCAAAGGCCCTACCCATTGCACAGTCCTAGGTCCAGGCAATGGATCCGGGACCCCTGGCCCACCAGCTTACCAGTGGCTGTGGTAGTGGCCTCTGGGCACCCTGCCAGGACAGCTGCAGGGACACCCTCCAAGCGCACCTTGGCACTGCAACTGCCCTGCCAGTATGCAGCCATTGATAGGGCAGCCTCCTGGGGCGCTATTCTCAGGTTCGGGCTCCTCTCTATTGAGCGGAAGCGGCAGCCTGGGAACCGCAATGCCTTGTACCCTCTAGCACAGGTTCGAGAACATAAATGGTATTAAAATAATATTAACAAAAATTAGGCTGGGTAGCCTACCTGTATGTTGCTGCTGCTGCACTTCCTTTTTCATCTAAGTCAAATCCTTCGAAGTTCAGGGCTGAAACAATTTGACCTCGACATCTGATGTAGATGTACCTGATGTAAGTTGGCCAGTCATGGCGAGTCTGGAGGGTGATGTCACCACGCATGACTTTGAAATTGTGTCACCCAGCCAGCTGGCACTTCTCTCGTAAGCTCAAGATTTTCCCCGTGTTGAAATAATGTTGCATTGTGCTGACCATGTTAGAACAAAAATACGTTGCTCAACTGCGCATTACTCAAGATTGACTGTAATTTTATAGTGTACGAAGGGAGTACAGTACAGTAGTGTACATAGCATATTATGTTTATAGCGCATATAGCATATGTGGTGTAATGAACTGTAGTTACAGTTTTTTATTTAGAGTGCATATAAGGTAGAGTGTGCACTGTAGTAGGTAGTGTATAGCATATAGTGGATAATGTATATATTGTATGGTGTGCAGCATATGGTATATAGTAATTCATGGAGTGTGGTGTGTAGTATAGTGTGAATATACAGTCATTCCTTGAGTAACATGTTTTTGTTCTAACATGGTCAGCATAATGCCACAGGTCATAATCAACACAGGGAAAAACTGAGAACTCATGCGGGAAGACAGCTGGCCTGGCGATGCAATTTGAAAGTCGCTTGTCGTGACGTCACCCGCCAGACTCACCATGATTGGCTGGCTTACATCTGGATACCTGTCCTAGGCACACTTATTCCTTTTTTGCATCTCACCAAGTTCTGCTCGTGCTGTGCAGCAAGTTTGTGTGTGTGTGTGTGTGTTGAGCGAGGACATTGACTCGTTGTCATGGCACGTGATCAGCCCCAGCCACCGAGAAAGCTTGCATCTTAACGTATGCCCAAAGTATGAGATAGTAAAGGAGTTAGAGCAGGGAAAGAGGCAGGTAGAAATGGCGAAAAAGCATGGTGTGAATAAAAGCACGAGATGACAAGGTCAGCTCCATTGTTTCAGCCCTGGTCTTCGAAGGATTCGACTTAGATGTTGAAGACGGAAGTACAAGAGCAGCAACATCTCAACAGTGACAACAGTAACATTAGGGGCGGGGGAAGAGTGCTGCGGAGTTATGCATCAACAACACATGGGTATTCAACCTAACTTTTGTTTTTGTTAATGCTGTTTTAACACCATTCATATTCTTAATTACAATAGTTATATCCCTTTCAGTGTTTTGCCTGATGGTGGGTATAAGCAGGGGGTAATTTATGTGGAGTAGGGTGGTAAGAAGGGGTAATAATGAGAGCTTTTGAAAGTCGCCAGAACACATTGTACTGTTATACATGCAAACACATTGTTTGAGTAATGTGTCTTTGAGTTGCGTGGTAGGTGGTAGTGACCATCATCTACTCACTTGATGTAGTGCTGCCTACTTCTTCCTTAGTCTTTATTGTTCTTTTTCAGTGCCTGCCTTCCTCTCTTCTTATTTCTCTCATCTTTTCTGTCACTTCTTATTGCTTTTCTTTCCTTTACAGGTGGCTTTACATTGAGTGACAAGCCAAATGGTTTTCTGTAAGCCAAGAAACTATTTACAACACTGGGTGGTAACCATATAACCAAACGATATGTGCTTCCTATGTGTCAGCAAGTGGGTTGGTGGAGGGTTAGTGCGCCTCCCTGTAAAACAAATAAAGTCAAATGGCCACCCCTTACGGGATTATGGCGTCTGGCAATAGTTAGGTTAGTTAGAGTTGTGTGGTCCTTGTCCAGTCTTTGTTGCCCGCATTACTCGATGATTGACTAGTTTGTCATGTACAGTACAGTATTGTGCTTGGTGCTAAGGGTTTGGTGTACAGTGTAAGGTATGCTACATTGTTTATAGTTTATTGTGTATAGTGTATGGTAAGCTATATAGTAATCTCTTGATTATCCAGACGTCCATTACCTGGACCATCTTTTTTTTTAATTTTTTTTTTATGTGTCCAACTCTGGGCATAGGCTTTACAGCCTGCTATCAAGGCCCAGTCATCCTCCTACATACCATACACCTCTACATGTCACCACTTCGGCGCTTAACACCCACCGTCCATATTGAATACATGCTAGGGCTGTCTCATACAGGACTGGTGTATTGGTATTAGCGGGGTTATTTTTACGACATGTCGGCGGGTCTTCTGGTAGATCAGTAAAGCCTGATTTTAATGAAATTCAAATTCTTAAACTGTTCCCTGCACCAGCGAGGATTCGAACCTGGGTCCCACGGGACTGCAAGCCAACTCTCTACCGATCGAGCTACCGCCTATCTATTACCCAGATGCTATGATCTGGCTGTTCCAAACCATTATTCGTACATTTTTGCTTACTATCAGGACAAAATGCTTGCGTCCGTTTCAAAATTATGGTAGTTCGAAAGATTTCTGCCCAGACAGGCGAGAATAGCCTGGTGCGCTGCTGTGTCAGGCCGGTTTGTTTACCCTACGTCTGCCAGAGACCCCTGTTGCTCGCTCTCATTTCCCGCGATGCTTATGTTGTGAACAGCTCCTCCCGTGGTGGCTTTTGTGGTGGTTCCTTGCCAGCTTCAGGCTTTGCTATTTCTTGCATGCCTTTTCCTAGGGTGTGTGATGATGGCTTCTCTACCAGGGAAAAGGAAGAGGATGGTGGTGATTCTGAAGATGAAGCGGGAGATCCTGAGTAAGACGGCGGGATGGCCCACTTCCCGCATCCTTAAGGAGTACGGCCTGGCCCGCTTAACCCTGCATGACATCAGGAAAGCCTGTGACAAACTCACCCGGTACGTGGCAGACATTGGCTAGAAGAACAGACACATTACTAAACGGAAGAGTGAGTTTGCCGTGGCATGCTGTCGTTGACACTTCAACACTGATCTTTTACTGGCAACAACAGGCTGCAGGCATGCTGGTGAGAGGCACAGAGTTGGAGGTCGCTGCTGAGAAGTTTTCCCACCTTCACAATGTCCCTGACTTCAAGGCATCCAAAAGTTGGTTGTTCAGGTTCAAGCTTTGACATGGCCTTGCCAGTTGTAAGACCCATGGCGAAGCTTTGGATGCTAGTGAAGAGGGAGAGGAGGAATTTTGGCAGAATTTGTTAGGCTCGACTGAGAAGGAGGGCCTTGTTCTCAGTCAAATCTAGAATCCTGGCCTCTTCAACCACTCAGTGCCCACAAACACTCTGGTTGATGAGAAGGAGAAGCATATGCTTGACCATAAGTTGTTTAAGCAACGGGTATCTGTTTTATGCTGTGCTAATGCTAATGGGTCGCACCAGCTGAAACTCATTATTGTTGGGCATGCAACACAGCCTGGTTGCCTTTGTGGGCTAATGGATGTCTTTCCTGTTGTGTGGTACCATTCTTTGAAGGCCTGGTTCACTTTCAAGGTCTTCACAGATTGGTTCCACAGGTATTTCATCAAGGAGGTAAACCATTATCAAACGGAGGACCTTGGAATCCCTTGTGACCAGGTAAAGGCTCTTCTTCTTGGCAGTGACCCCGAGCATCCCTCCGAGAAAGAATTGGTTGCAGATGATGGTCGCATGAGGTGCATGGTTTTGCCACCTAATACCACTGCTCTGATTCAACCAGTGGACCAGGGTGTGAATGTGGTCACAAAGAGGCTGTACCGACGGAGGTTCCTCAACAAGGTGATGGTTGTTATCAAGGACGAGAAATAGCAGAGTTGGAGGCTGGACACGTGAGGGCAGAAGACACTGGAAAGCCTGCAGCAGTATGACCTTAAGTCTGGGGTGAGTGCATAGGAGGGAGTCTCCCTGAACACCCTCAAAAGTGGTTGGTCTTGTCTCCTTCAGGGACATGAGAGCAGACACGACTTTCAGGGCATTGATGTGAACGACTTCCACACTCGTCTTCAGAACGCAGAGGAGGCTGTGGATGTCGATGACATTCGGGAGTTGTTAGACGATGATGGGGGCGATCCCGACCATCAGGTTATGTCGGACTTTGAGATCACCATTTCTTTTGCAGCTTCCCAGTCAGAAGAGAGTGACAAGGACGATGCAGAACTGGAGAAATGCAGTACTCCATCCATCCCCTGCCTGAGCACATTCTGGACACATCTCGAGCAGGTGCTTGAGTATGCCGAGTACCCAGAATGTGACAGAGGGAGGGTGCTTCTTCACTTTGTGGAGGATCTGTGTTCTATGTGGGAGAGAGTAATCCGACACCTGAGTCGTCGCTCCTATTGCCAGTCCAAGATCGACTCCTTTTTCAGGCCACTGACCCATCCAGTCCACCTCTACTTTGCCACCACCACTGCGTCGAGCCATGCCTTCATCAACAGAACCACAACCTAGCACGTCAAAAGCCGTTGTGTCTCCTATGGATGTGAGCTGCGGCTGTCTTTAGAGTCACCTTAACCCCTTAACCGCGGGGTGTCACTTTCGTGACGGTCGGGTGCAATGGATCATTCCGCGGGGCGTCACTTGAGTGACTGTGTTATTTTTAATTTCCCCGGACTTTCAGGTGGTGACTTGTATCGTCTATCAGCACTTCCAATGTCCAACAATAGTCAGAGCTGCTAATGTCATCAGTACTTCCATCCATTGTTGACAATTTAGCCATTTTCCCCCATTCTAGACTCCCCTCCCTACCTCCCCTCCATTACTCTCTTGTGTCGTCTGCTCAGCCGCTCTGCGCTAAGTAAATCTTCCCCAGATTTTTCCACTGTTTTCATCCATTGAAATCAGACCTATGCCCTACTCTTACACAAAATAATATA